>ML852620.1:38639-53510 GCA_009831015.1 Picea engelmannii | reverse complement strand
TGTGGGATTAATCCTTGTGCCATGAATGACTGTTTTTCTGTGCTGACGATGCGGAGTTCTTGTCGCCCTGTGCGGACGAAATTTCAGTGATAACAAGGCTCATAGAGCAGTTTACATGGCTCACCTGGGAGTCATGAAGATGAGGGCATACCTTAAACCCTTATTCTTCTAGAAGGGAATGAAGGCCGACATATTCAACTATGTGGCCAGATGTCTAGAATTTCAATAGGTAAAGGTTGAACATAGGCACCCAGCAGGATTAATACAACCACACGCTATTCTGGAATCAAAATGGGAGGTTATTTCGCTGGATTTTATTGTTGGATTTCCACTGACAGCAAGGAGACATGACTCGATTTTCGTAGTAGTAGACACTCTGACGAAGAGTGCTCACTTTATTCTTATGTGTATGACATATCAGACACCTGGCATAGCTAGAGTTTTCATCAGTGATATTGTGAAGTTGCATGGTGTGCCTAAGAGGATTATATCCGATCAAGGATTAGTGTTTACTGGATGATTTTGGACGAGTTTCCAAGAGGCCTTGGGAACCCAACTTAAATTTAGTACTGCGTATCACCCAGAGACTGACGGGTAGACCAAACGAATGAACCAAACCTTGGAGGACATGTTGCGCATGTACGTGATGGACCGAAAAAAGCATTGGGAAGAATTCTTGCCACTAGTGGAGTTCGCTTACAACAACAGTTATCAGAGCACCATTAAAATGATGCCTTTCGAGTTTCTTTACGGGTGACCATGTCAGACACCTTTGAGTTGGGATTAGCTTGAGGATAGGGTCCTGGTGGGACCAAAAGCGATCCAGGAAATGGAAGAGAAAATGAAAACAATAAGACAAAGGATTAAAGAAGCGCAGGATCGACAAAAGAGTTATGCCGATGCACATCGTGTCGACCGAAGTTACGAGGTCGTCGATCGAGTCTTCTTGCGGGTTAAACCACATAAGAGTTCGATCAAGTTTGGGAAGGGAGCTAAAATCTCTCCTAGGTTCATAGGCCCTTTCGAGATTGTAGAGAGAAAGGGGCCCGTGGGCTATCGACTAGCCTTGCCTGATTCTTTGAGGCATATGCACGATGTTTTTCATGTATCTGTTTTGAGACATTATATTAGTGATCCTACACATGTTATTGACATGAGTTCCTTACAGGTGTCGGACGAGGGGGTGCTCATGGCTGAGCTGGTCCGCATCTTGGATCATCGCGTTCGATAACTACGACGTCGAATGGTAGATCAGGTCAAGGTCCAGTGGGACAATTATAGTCCGCACTCGGCGACCTGGGAGGATGCATATGATATGCGCCAGCAGTTTCCATTTTTGTTTGATAGATATATATATGATACTGTAATACACTTTATTTCGACATTTATACTGTGAAACTTTAGGACAAAGTTTAGACCAAGAGGGGGTGTATGTAACATCCCTCTCTAGCGCACTGAGCGAATTTATTATTTGAGGACACTTGCTTGCAAGTGATTTGGATTATTATGCTATTAACACTTTTGATTTTGATTATGAGGTGTTGTTTTACTGCATTGACATAGACAGGTGCTATTGACTTGGTTTACTGAGTGTGCAAGGTTTTGGACCTTAAGGATGCAGAGGCATCGATGGAACCCCTTGGACTCTGGATTGAGTCATGGAGTGTACCATTGGGGTTTGATTGTTTTACTATGATATTAGTGCATCTGATTAGATGATATGATATGGATATGTTCTGACATGATTTGTTGATGATGCAGGCTGACGATAGCTTTCCGACTAAACTCACAAGTGGAGTAAAGGGGTCATGCACTACTACCAGAGATGTTGAGGGAGAGGTGTGGACAACAGCCCTGCCACAACCTACTAGCACTCCCACCATGGCTCAAACTGTAGGTTAACGATTACCTAGTTCGAGAGGACCCATGATGCCCTAAGGGCAGACTGCGACAGTCGCTCACGATGATTCTAAGGGGCGTGTAATAAAGCGGGGGCCTTATTCCTTAGAAGCCCTTAGTCTCCCACAAGTTCACCTAGCGGAGTGTTGACTCTAGGGGTTATTGATGTCTACCAAGTCATTCAAGAGGCGAGTGGCACCCTTGGAGCACATAGTGTGTCCTGAAGGGCATGTCGCGCAAGAGAACAGATGAGGTAAGTGGCACCCTTGGAGCACCTAGTGCATCCTGAAGGGAACGCCGCGTTGTTGATGGTAGAGGAATGAACCTAGATGGCCTTAGGATGAATAATGGGTTAAGTATTTTTAAAACAATTTCCCTAATTAAATGTCACCCAGTACAAAATTTAAGGTCTAAGTCTAAATTATGCTAGTGGTAAAATTTTTTCTACCTTTAAAATAATAATAATAATAATAATTAAAATAAAAACAACTTAAATAATAATTATGATCTTCGTAAAATCTTGTAACACGAAGGGAGTAAGAAATTTAAATTATTCAAAAAAAATCTATTGGAATTAATTGTTTTATCTTTTTGATAATTTAAAATATACTAATTAAATGATAAAAGGGAAAAAGGGTTAAATTCCACTCCTGCCTTTTTGAGTTCTAATTAGAAAGGGGAAAGAGAAAATTTTTAAAATTTAAGGAAACTAAGAAAAGAGGTAACCTTAAAAAGGGAAAAAGGGGAACTTAAGGGGAAAAGGAGGAAGGTCAAACTTAGTAAAGAATCCACCATTTAAGAGCTTTCTAATTTAAACCGAACAAGCAATTTAATAAAAAGGAAAGTTATTAAAACCTGTAAGAGATTTTGGGGACACCTAGGAGTGATTCTAGGAGTAACTCTAGGTGGGTGATGGAAATAAAGATAATTAATTAATTAAAGAAATTAAATTATGGAGAAATGTAGGGGATGGGGGACACTTGTATGGAGAAGAATTTTTAGGAATTTATTTTTAAAACTTTAACTAAATGAGATTTTAGGAAAGAAAGGATGTTCGAAACTCTATATAATGAAGGAAGGAGAAGGATGAAGGGGCATATTCTGTTTGCATAATGTTACACTGTAGAAATATCTACTTGATTGACTTAACTTGTGGAAGTTGGGATACCCAGCTCGATGAGGAGTGGTAGCTCGGCCTTGCGAGGTGAGTTGGGAGCTAGTCAAAATCTCTGGATAGTGTGTGTGTGGCCCCTTTGTGGCTCGGGGGGCTAAGGGGGAAGAAGAGTACCCCTAGCATTGGTTGGGAGGTACCGGTGAAGTCTCGTTGGTCGGCAAGCGGAAGTGGCACAGAGCGCGCGGGATGTCATCAGAGCGGGTGATCAGGCAATAGTACACTCTCTTCATTTTTGTATAGTAGATTGTATTAGGACTTATGCTTGGATCTTCTTATATATTGGAGAAGTAAACTGATGTTTTTAAAATTTGATGACAAAAACTTTTCTTAGCCTAGCTCGATGGTTGTTGTCTCCCATGGCCTTCATTTTCCCTCTTGTCTTGACCACCTGACTGTGATTGATTGTGTCCATCATGGTTTCTTAGATTTCATCCCTAGCTCGCCAGTCCTTGCCTGAGCTGTGGGCCAGGAGCCTGATCTACGGTCGTCGCCTTGGTGTTAAAATACCTATGGATCTCAACGCCCTACTTTTCTGTGCGAGGATGATGAGCGAAGTGTGCACCTGTTAGTCGTCTACCCAGTGGTTGCTCTTGCTTGATTGATGGTCATTGTGCCTTCCTATATTGAGTACTTCCGTCGTTGTTATAACCCCTATCCCCAAATTTTTAACTTTGCATCTTTCATGCATGGACGGATAAAATATTAATCCTGAGTTTTATGTGTTGATGGAGAATTATAACTCTGCGTCTTGCTTATGATTAGAATGCAACGCGTTTTTTTTTCTCTCCTACTATTTGCTTTTGCAAGGTAGAATATTTGTTCCTTTTTGTTTTGTTCTATGCCTTCACTCCCTTTGCGCGATGTGATGATCCGATCTTTGGATTAGATAAACGTTTTACTATAGCTCTTGCATTTTATTAACTGTTATCTTTTATCTCTGGTTATTGAAAAAAGTTTGTAATCGCCCTTCATAACCACGATTGTTATTGAATTCTCAGCTAATTTCCATGGGCTCATCGCTAGACTAATGCCACATCTTGAATTGGTTTAATTTGAATTTTTTTTACCCCGACGTTTTACTCAATTTTACCCTTGGTCCCTCAATGATTTGACGTGGGATTGTTGCGTTTCGATGAAGACCTCTTGCTTGGTGCGTCCTCCTGTTTGCTCAGTGTTTTTTTTGTTTTTTTTTGTTACATGGTTTCCATGTGGTGGTATTCCTTTTTTGTGTTTTCCAAAGGATGTTCTCAACTTCCTTCTTCTGCAATTTTTCCTGAGAATCGTAACCCAACCAAACAGTAGGTATGACTGCATATCATTATTCGAATCAATTTTTTCTCCTTCCAAATACTGCTTAGTTTGAGCAAGATTGAGATCTATCCAGTTAGTGCACACAGTACGGGAACGAGCACACTTCTTTGTCTATCCCGGCGAACACTATCCTACCCAGCGCACCTTTCTGAATTAAACCTGTCAATCCACATTTAAACAAAGCGCATACTACCTCTGCAATTTTCATTGCTCTCTACAATTGATTTCTTGTCATCTCAGTTTCATTCCCATTGCATTTCAGGAGAGTTGGCTCTACACCTTCCCATTATTCCCATGATTTTCTTTCCTTAAAGACTGCCTACGAAATTTGGAAGACACTGCACCATCCGATGCGTTCGTCTCCTTCCCGAATTTCTGGGTAAGATTGCCAGAAGAATTTGCACCCTCAATCTTATGTGTTCCTCATACTGATAGCTTGAGGACTACGATCAGCTTTTTCTTACCTGTGCGACTTCTTTGTTGAGCGATTTTTATACATGTGCGACTTCTTGAGTGAGTTTTGGTTTCAGGAGCATTTTGACAGTTTAGGTACAACATTTGCCTTTAATAATGCTAGAAAATTTGAATGTCTTCTTGGTGTGTCCCTGTACACATTTTTCCCCTTAGATGCGTAGTATGTTTGTTATTTGAGTTGTTGTTGTTGGGCACGATTTCCATAATTTGCAGCCTGCATTTTGCTGACGTATGGCACAGCGATTGCCTTTATAAGTGTGGGTACCATATCTTATAACCGCCTTAAAAATTATTTGATCTAAACATGATATTTAATGGTTTAGTTAAGACAACTCCAATTACCTATCTCATTATGACTTTTTCCTTCCTTTTTAAATGTTCTCTTTTATTTGTAAATTTGAAGAGATTTGCAAAATATCTTTAAGCACATGAAAAGTATAAGATTATTATATGAATTAGTAAATCTTCATAATAAGTTAATCAAGATTTTTATTGTTATTAAACATTGATGAATTTGTCTGTTCTTTGCAAAGTGATACACCCTTTTCAGGGGTAGTGCATTTAGGTGGAGCTTTATTGTAATACTTGAATTGATGGAGATAAGGTTCATCCTTGGATTTAATTAAATGGATATTTTGATTTACATCTTTAATTTTTTTCATGCATCAGAATGAATTCTCTTTGTTTCTATGATTACAAAGAGTGGTTCCTGCAGGTTGTATGGATACCTAGCTAGGTTGATATTTATTGTATTTTACACGGTAGCTTTATGGATTGAAAATTTTATATATATACATTTTCAACCATTTAATAGCATCTGGTTGACCGCCTTTTCATTTGATTAGACATCCTTCAATTTAATTGACCAGAATTGTCCATTAGTTTTAACGCTCATTAAACTAGACTTGCTAAATCAGACTGTAATATTGTTATTTAGATTTTAATTGCTAACCACAACGAAGTTCAGACTTTCTCAATTGATGTGCCCTTATGGTTAATTTAGATGGTACCTTGACGATAGTTTATAAATTTAGAATTTCACAATCTGAACAGTAATAAGGATAAATTAGATTGAACATCAATGACAAATTGCAATGGACGTGTCCCGCTAGAATGGTAACCCATGATTAAAATGGATGGTAATCTTGACTAGTTTAGACTGGGTGATTGGTTGGGGTTGTTGATGAATTCGTTTGTTATCTTTTGTTTCCGTGAGGGTGTTGTTATTTATTATAATTAATGTTTGTACTTGGTTTTATAAACGTTTAATGTGATTGGTTGCTCACTGTAAGGGTTCTAGTTATGTGTGTAACAAATTCTGGGTGTGTTGAGTTGTTGGGATGATTGTCCTTAGCTTAGTAGGCTTGGTCTGCTTGTGACAGGTGGGATGTAGACACCTCCTTGTTCCTCAGAACAGTCGCTAGCCCTGAGACCTTAAAATGTCAAAATCGATGGGAACCTAGGCTTGAGCGTTTCTTATGTGTCCTGGAGGTCCTAACCATTGCAGGGTAGGACGAGAAGATAGTCATTCTTATTCTTTGTCGGTTGAATGTCGTACATTGCTTCCAGGTGCTTGATGTGCTTTTATGTTAGGTTTTTATGGTTGTTATGGCGTGAGTTGCATTCGTTGTGTTCGTTGTCATGTTGTGATGTTGAGTATAATGTCATTATTACCTTCCTACATACACACACACAAAAAAAAAAAAAATTGCACTTGTTATGTGAGGCTAGTTGTCGTAACAAAACGGGAGGTTTGTGACAACTAAGAAGAAAGAAGAGCCCTACAAAAAAAGGGAGAGTCTACACACAAATAAGGACAACAATTTTTCTTAAGACAATAACAATGAAATAGAGGACAATCCTGATTGAGGCTAAAGTGGATCTTGAAGTAGAACTCATTTGTGCCTTAGAAGAAATAGACAAACTCAAAGAAAATAATAGAAAGTTGAAAAATGAATTGCATAAATATGAATATGAGATATTTGAACATAAAGGAGAACTCATTTGTGATCAAGATGAAATCATAAGGCTTAGAGGAGAGAATATGTTATTAAAGGAGCAGTTGTTATAAATCCTTGAAGAGAAATAAAAAATAATTAAAGTTGAAATTGAAGAGGTAGAAGTAATATGTGAACTGATAGAAAGAAAGCTAAAAGAAAAGGATCAATGCAATGAGAGACTTGAAGTAGAAAATTCATCTCTGAGAAAATAATTAGAAGAATAAAAAAGGACAAAATAAGTAGTGAGAAGTCAATTGAAATAAAAGGAAGAAAACTATGAGAAGTTGAAGGCTGAAATTGATTCCTTAAGAAAGGAACTAGAGAAAATAATTGGTCATCTAAATAGAAGTTTAAATTTTGAGAAGAGTAAAAAAATATCAGATAAAATTATCAGTCATCAAAGATCACCTTCATCAAAATGGGCCTTGGGTATGACAACATTCAGAAGACCCTCGAGGAAGATGCAAGCTCTAAGCTACTAGAAAAGAAAATTGAGGAGAATATTGAAAGCTATGTAGGTGTTCTTAAAATATCCATCTATAGTGAAGACAACCAAAAGGAAAGAAATCATGACCAAAAAGAGACTGATTTCACATTCAATAAATATAAGGACAAGTTTTGAAGAGGTGATCCATCAAGAAGACCCTTCACAACCAGCACGAGATTGTAGAAGCAACATAACAAAATCTTCTAGACCAAGATATAAAAGGGTATGGAAAAGAAAACAAGAAAATGGAAATGAGAAAGAATGTGAACTAGCTTGGTATGCACAAAACAAAGAACATAATTCCATCACCAAACAAAATAAAGATACTACAAAATTATGGAATAGGAAACAACGACAAGAATAAAATAAATCCATCCTGGTACAAAATGCACTCCTAGCTCAAAATGAAATCTCAAGTCACATGATCAGTGGTCCAAAGTTTGTAAAATGTATGATCATGGAAATGGTTTCATGCATTCATAGGGTTGTTTCTTTTCATTCCAATCAGACCAAAGAATAAAATCAACATCCCGAAGATATATTTGAAAAGAACTTGATAAGAGAGACAGAAGAAGCTAACATTTCTAAGGATAAAGAGACCATGCCATGTGTTTTGTTGGGATGTGAACAATTGATGGATGAGATAAAATCTAAAATAGATTAGACAATGGTTGAGTGGTGAGAACCAGTGAACAAGATTGTGTCAAATAAAAGGAAACCAAGATCAATTTTCATGGAGTTTCAAAGGATCTTGGAAACCCGATCTTGAGGAAGAAGAAAAGGGAAATGGATCGACCCCATGGATTTATTTTTGTGGAAAAATCCATGAAAGAATGGAATGTATAAATAAATATTCCCAAATCATATTTGAGTGAAAGTGTGTGAGATAATTTGAAGGGAAGTGAAGCTCTATGGTTCTAAGTCTCTCGGGTGTGAGATAAATCATGCGAAGAAATGGAAGAATGTGAATGAATTGATAGAGTGAGAATTTTTAAGTTTGCAGAACCAAGAAAGTGAAAGAGTATGTGCAAGTAAGATAATCTTAAGGCTCACAGGTCCAAGGATACAAGAGAATCGAAGAAAGGGAGATATGAACGTCTCAGGGTGGTTGGGAGGTGCAAGGAATTTATGGATTTGTGCTGAATGAAAATGTTGAGACACAAAAGTAGATTTGTATACGTGAAAGATTGAAGGAAAGAGATAATATGGTATTATTGACAGCCTAGAAAGATTGATGTTTCCAGTAAAATTGATATCTAAAGGTAGTGTTGAGTTGGTGCTTTCAAACATTATTTTTGAGTTGGTACTTAGTCAAGGATATTGGTGTCTCCTTCAGGTTGGTTCTTTCAAGCATTGTAGAAATTGGTTGGTGCCTACAAGATTTTATAAAGAACTTTTTTTTGTTTTCTCCCATTTAAGTTTCCACATTAAATATCTGTGTATTGTTCCTTTTTGTTGATATCTGTTGATATGATTAATTCTCTGTATTGCTTATGATTGATCATGTAATGACTAGTTAAAGTGATAAAGAGAAAAAGTGGTAAAAATATGTCTAATATTGATTCACCACCACCCCCTCCCCCCGCTCTCAGTATTAATGTATATTCCAACACCCTTTACGTTTTGAACAACCACATACGATTGAGTGTCATAAAAAATATCCAATACATAGTGAAGTACCATTGGCCCAATATGGCTATTGGAAGATGGAATGTTATAGTTGACAAGGTAAAGTGGCTCTCCATTTTTCATATACCATTTAGATCTTAGGAAAACATATGCGATTGAACATGAAACTAATTTTATCAAATATATCCACTAAGCATGTACACTAATTAAATATCCATTCAAACATGAATTCAGGTAAATAAAAAATCTCTTTGTGGGGAATCAAGGAAGTTTTTATATCAATCCAACCATAAAGGCAATAAAAACATGAATTGTATCACCTAAGGGGAGTCCTATAGAATTGGTCTCCATTATTTCTCCATGGGAAGGTTATTTACATCCCTTAATAGGCTCTCTTTGATGTGGCAACAAACTAGCAACACTTTCCCCTTGTGCAGTGGACACTTTGGAGGGAAAAATGAGTAGCGTGAGTATAAAAATATCCAAGAATGGTGAATGGAAGCAATAATATTCTTAATCTTTGGCACAATCTTGGTAGAAAATTCACTTGCTTGTTTCATGTTTTTTCATATGTGGATCCCCTAAGAAAAATTTTGAATCAATTTTTCCATTTTTTTGAACAAGGTGGTTGATGTTTTGAATGCAAAAAAAATATATATATCTTTTTGAAGTTCAAGTTTTTATTAGAATAACAATTTATATATTGAAGGATTTGTTGAACATTTTTTCAAGGTGAAAACTTACTTGAACATTATTTTCAAGGTGAAGGCTTTGTTTAACATTTTTTCAAGGTGAAGACTTTGTTGAACACAAAATTCTTGATATTATTTTTTTTTTAATTTTTGTGACAATGAAGTTTTCTGAAACTATTGTGAAATGTTGAATTTTTTTAAAACTTTAATAGATAACTATACTCATGGGAATAAGAAAGAATTTAAGAATTATATAATATATTGTGTTAAGAATATGTATAATACTTTTTTCAAAGATGAATCAGTAGCAGTACAAGCTCAAATTTTACTATGTATAATAAAGTTAAGAAAGTTAAAAGAAGCTACATCATTATTGGGTATTCAAAAGTCAACAAAACATACAAAGGTGATACATAATATATTTGACAATATGACTAGTGTATTAAAATCTCCTGGAAAATGTCGAAAAAAAGATGTCAGTGTTGCACGTAGAATGATAAAAAAAAACAGTTGTTTCATCTAGCAATATAAAATATCGTTTGAAATAACACATGGAAAAATCGATGGGAACCTTAAGAAAAACATTGTACAAACATAAAAAATGTCGATTGCAAACAGATGCAAATGATGAGCTTGCTTGTTGGACATTTATTTTTAGACAACCCTTCAAAGATAGTATTGCAAAAAATGTTAAAGAATTGGACCGTAATTTTTGGTTGACAGAATATCATGTTTCACCACATACAAGGGATCTGTTGCAACGAAGAATAACACAAAAACAATATGAAGAAAATTCAGAACATATATTTCCAATGACACAAATAGAATTGTTCAATAAGTTCAAAGAAGAGAACAAAGAAGTTAAAATTATCATCAATACAATTGTGCAACAAAAACCATGGTTTGTTAGACCCATCATTTTTCATGACACTTGTTGTTGTTGTTATCATGTGGAATTTGAGTTATATTACGACACTTTTATTGATTTTGGCAAAACTTTATGGCCAAGTTCACCTCCTCCTTCCACATTCCGTGCTTTTATATCTGAAATTCTATGTGAAAGAGAAGGTGATGAATTGTTTTACCAAAAAAATGTGTTGGTGGAAAGAAATGTGATCGTTGTGGAAATCTAAGTTTGTTTCACTCAAAGTATCCTATTGATATGAATGATCAATCATTTTCTAATATAAGAGTCAATTGGAAGAGATATGAATATATCAACATCATGGCTCCACATTCTTCAAATGTTATTTCCAAAAGGATTGATTTGAAAGTAGATAAACTCTGTGTTATAGATATTTTGAAGAAGTTTGAGGAAGAAATTTATAAATACACCAAGCATTCACATAGAGCTCGATGGAAAGACCTACAATTCAAACAATCCCATGAAGTGTTTCCACTAGGGACAATTTTTTTTGTAGTTGATTTTGCAGAGATTTACACATTCATTGCACAAAAAGAAATACATAGTGAATATTATCATTCTGATAAATTCACTATATTTGTCCACATTCTATATAGACATGCTCAACAGATTCTTGATAACGTAGAAATCACCAATGAAAATTGACATGTTATTAAAGAATATCACTTTTATATAAGTGATGATCGAGCACACAACACACATTATGTACAACATTGTTTTGATAAAGTTTATGATTCATTGAAAGAATGTGGGATCGGATTCAATCGACATTGGATATGGTCAGATGGATGTGTGGGTCAGTTCAAATCTTCACGATCATTCTATTGGTTGTGTCATCTTCATAAGAAATCAAGCATTACACATTGTTGTAATTTCTTTGAGAGTGGCCATGGAAAAGGAGAGCACGATGGTGTAGGGGCATGTGTAAAACGAGCACTTCGAAGGTATCATATGAACCCTCATTCCAATTGATTTGAATCCACTGATAAAGTTGGTGAATGGTGAAAACGGGCACTAATCCATGAAAATAATCCATCAATGGAGGTGCGTAGGTGTGTGTATATATACATGTTACACATGTACACATGATATTTTTATTCATGTGTTCAAATTTATATGATATTCAATCATGTTCTTGATAGATTTCAAGTTAACAAGTTCTTGTCTTGTGCAAGTTTTTTTGGTATGTTGGAAACCAAGATGTAAATAGATCAATCCCATATGAAGCCAGTACAATACATGGGACATAAAAAGTGCATTCAATTAAAACAAAACACTATCAAAATGTGTTTGCATTTGATAGAAGAAATGAATCTTGTTTTTGTTGAGTTTGCATAGAGGACAAAAAATCCATAGAGATTTGTGAAAACAAAAATGCGGAATATGTCAAATCTTGGAGACATACTGAACTTAATATAAAAGGGAAAATTCCACTTGCAAGCTCAGAGGATATGGAATCAAATGAAACTATAGTGTCAGTTGATGGCGATAGATTTTTGGATCTTGTTAGAGAAGGTAATTTTTATGTTTCAATTGTTTGAAAATATATTTGTTAAATATTTAAACAACTTGTAGATATACTTGTAAGTTGGATATATAAAATTTATATATAGTAGATGAGTTTAATGGCACATGCATGTGTGCTAATCTAACACGAACTGCTTGTTGGAACATATCGAATTATTTGCAGGAGATGTCTTTGTTGTGGTTGCACCTGTAGACAACACTGAAAACGTGAAATATTATTTGATGTGATGCATAGAACAAAAGATGAGGTTATTAGAAGATTTTGATGATAACGGTTTTATATATAAAAGAGGATCCATCGTATTGAAAAGTTATTTTTTTCAAGAAACCCATCAAACCGATAGTCATGTTCACTTTCAAGACTATCAATCAGATGTCATAAGTTGTCAATATAGTCATTTGGTATCTGTAGTGCGCATAAAGTTAATAGAGATTCAATCGATAAAAAAAAAAGTCAGAAAATGGAAATTTTAAAAGCCGATCATGAATGAATAATTGAAGATGGCATGCCATTACAATTTCTTTAAACAAGTGACATACATTCTATATTTTTTTTATTTTGCATTTAAATTACACGTATTTATGAATATCTAGGATTCTGGGATCATTTGGTTTAGTTTAATTTCATGGTCCATTCAAATAAGAAAATATATTTTTGATGAATTATAAATTTTATGTATGGGTTCCTCAAATAAAAGATGTCTTAAGGAATATCTCTTATTGAACAACTATAATTGAGATCTAGTTCATCAAATAAGAGATGTCTTTAAAGACATCTCTTTATATTAAGTACCCACTAAGTACTTGTTGGGACTTATTAAAAAACATGACATCGTGCATTAATTACGAACTCCTAAGTATGTATAAGTATGGGTATTGGAGTAGGGACCTAACATTCCCTCTGCCTTCAACAATAGTGTTATTGTCAAAGTTGAATTTGTCAAAACTACTATAAAATCATTGTTTATTTTCAACTAGCATTAGCTAGCTAACTATCCATCCATCCATTATATCAAGACTTCTTAAATTTTGGTCAATTCAATCAACATCCTCTTGTGGTAAGTAATCCCTTTGGTTGTAACCAAATGGAACCCTCATCAATAAGTTCTTGAGGGATAGTCTAATTTTGAAAATTTTACCCCATGACCTTCTTCACATAGGACACGTGAAAGATTGGGTAAATCTTGGACTGAGATAGAAGATCCAATCAATAGTCAACTAGGCCAATATGTTGGAGTATCTAATAAGGTCTAGTAAGAAGAATTTCTAGAAATCATTTCCATAATAAAAGGAACAAATTTTGAGACAAAAAAAAAATCTCTCTTCAATTGTATTTGAATGGTTTCTTTAGATGGTTACAATAAGAAACTTAACATAGTAAAAAATAACTAACCTAAATGATCTTGGCAAATCCATTATTAATGAAAGAACATAAATGCATGGATTTGAAGCTCAACATGCTTAAATTCATTAATGGATAGGATATAGAGTGGATGAATCCAACTATCATATGTATACAAGCTTTCTCATCTCCTCTTTTAGATTCAAAGTATCCCCAATTTCTCTACTAGCTAGGGTAATTGTTATAGGAAATATTATTGTGAATACCATTTGTCCCGAGTGGGGAGCTATCTTTGATGATCAACAATACATTAATGGTGTTTCTTTTCTCTTGTGCAATGAGTGTGCACATCCAAGAAGGCATATTCATGAAATGGTGGCTAGGCATCTAACATCATGGATTCCCAACTAGGGAGGAAATTCCAATGGTATGCATTATCATTAATATGTTGTAATGTGTATACAGACCATATCACAATGGTTTGAGATTGTGGTTTTGGTGATCATTGAAATGTTTTATGTTTAGACAAAACCAAACATGATCACCCATGTGAGGCATAAGGATAGACATGGGTTTATATCAGGTGTATATTCATCTTAGGATCTCCATAATCATTCAACCTTCAAACGAACGACTTGGTGAAGAAACTCCTCAATAATGTAAGATGATTCCAACTCTTTATATCATGTAAGTTGCTCCCATTCTTGATATAATATTAGACTCGGGGTTAGGGAAGGTGAAGATTCAACCATTAGGACTTGTAGAATCAACTAACCTTCAATTGAAGGACCTTCTCAAGAAAATCTTAAATAATGTAAGCTGCTTCCAATATTTTATATCATGTAAGTTGCTCCCCATGCTTGTTATAGTATATCTTCTTTATCTAACTATTTGGTGATGCACGTTGTTATTTCAAGCGAGCTTGGGCTCTATGGAGGTGTTAGAAAGAAGTTGTCATTTTCATAAAATGAAAAGGAATAAGTTACCCTTACATTTCGATAATTATGAGAATTGTAGATTTTTCAATCGAATATTACGGGGAAATACTACTAGGGGGGAAACATGAAAATATCAATGAAGTTGGTTTCTATCACTAGGGAGGTAAATTAAATGGCTAAAGTTGTATTACAACATCTAACAACTTTATAATATTTTATTCATGTGTTATTAATATCTTTCCTTTGATTTTGAATTAAAGAAATAAATATTTAATAATTTAACTAACAAAATTTTATTAAGACATCTCTTATGGCATGTCTTAAGGAAAATCTCTTAGACATCTCTTATTTAAGGAAATAGATCTGAATTATAATTTACATCTGTGTTTAAAGGGTTTATATAGTCTCATATAAAGGGTCTCATATGCCATTCAATTATAAACTTGTACATATAAGTTTAATGAATATTTAGC
>ML852619.1:30310-42126 GCA_009831015.1 Picea engelmannii | reverse complement strand
TCTACCAAAAGGGTGTTTTCCCAGCCTCCTACATTCAGCGAATGAGAGGCAAGCACTGGATCGAAAATGGTACTCTTGTAGTGGGTATATTTGTTTAACATAATCAACCGGGAAGATTACCCAGAGTTTATACCACACTGTGACCCAGACGTTAAAATTCTCGATGACTAAGTATTCCTGAAAATTCGGTGATCCTGCCTGCACATGGTAGCCTGTTGAACCCTGATCTTGCCTTGCATTGAAACCATGGGGTGGATAATCGATCACACGGATGTGACGAAATGTGTGGTCAATGATGAAAATGGGTCCAAAAATACTACAAACTCAGAGACCCAGAGGAAATATTAAATATCGATTTTGTGGTAAACTTTTATGAGTTCCATGACACCAACAGGTTGATGGACTCATGGTGGAAATAAGATAAGAATTTTACAAACAAGAGAAATCTCTGGTACAGTACGACCAATCTCAGAGAGCCATATATTTATTTGATGGCTCTGATATGCTAATTATACGGGGAAAAGGATTGCGCCAATTTTTTGGAAGCATGGATGCCCTTGGCATACACTCTAGAAATCTTTGGTAGCAACTTCAATTGGGGAGCGAACATTTCGAAACAATTGAGAACCAACATATTGCAAGCGCAAACACCAAAGGATGGAGAAACCCCTGCTTTTCACATGGCGTCATACTTATTGTATGTGATATGCGTAAGGAACGTCTTCTCAAGAATGAATCTAAATTGGTATATTGTGGAGCTACATGTGCATGTCTATTTCAACATTCTATGGGAGAACAAGTACAAGAAATATTACACCCTCATATGTGATGAATTTATAGCTCGAGTATATTTCATTATTTTTAAGAAATAATTCCCAAGGCTTACGGCAGCAACCATGAAAATAATTTCAAAAGTAGGCCACTGGTACCTAGAAGAAATTGTTGAGCACTCAACAGACCCTAAAAAAGTCTATGTCAAATTTTTACTTTTTGGCTACCACTTGATATTTTGCACTGTCTGATCACGCTTCAGTATGAAACTATTGTCTGTTCTTATCATTTATGTTTTCATGTTGAGTCGTTTAAAGTTTTCTTCAACATGTGAAAATCATATTAACTTTAAAAAGGGACTAACATTTACTTAAGGAATCGACAGTCTAAAGTTTTCCCCAACGCGCTTAGGAAATTCAGCATCGGGAAAGATTAAAAGTGACGAAAATCCCTTGAGAAAACCAAAATATCTGAGTGTCGAATTTCACCGGCATCGGCAGAAGGAGGTCTCTCTTCTCCGTGAATAAGCCTCGCCAAAGATATCGCCGAAGAAAGATCCATTCGACAATGGGAAAAAAATGAGAAGAGTAAGCGTCACGCAAGTAAAAGAGTGGTATCGTCGATTACCGACTCCAGAAATGTTTTCGGCGTCGGAGATTTACGAAGGTGATAACCCACAAAGAAACTACGTGCTCGAACTATCCCTGATCGTCGATCCCTGATACCTCTCGGCACCAAAGGTTGTCTCAGGAGGGAACCAATGGAAAAATACACAAGGATATCATTGATCCCTGATCTTTCCACTGTAGAGACACGACGTGATGAGATGTTTTAGCCATAGGATATGTTAGGTATGACACATTTAAAATGTTAGTTAATTTTTGGATTGTGCATTAGTTGCTAATTCATGCACAAATCAAAAGGGCTCATTTAATCCTGTCGATATAATGCATCTCCCTCCACGCCTCCACCATCAACCAAGTTAGAATTTATTTGTAGAGATCTGACGGTAGTTTGTTTTGAATTGCATTCATTACTCGTATTGATTGATTGCTACAAATGATACGATATCTCATGTTATATTCTTTTGATTCATTGTGTATGGACCTATTTTGCATGGCAAGGAGTTTAGAGCACACAAAGGAGCAATGCTAACAATCCAGAGAAGGATTCCAAGGTTTAGTGAGTATTAAACAACAATTTTAGCAATCATTACAGGTATGTATCAGCTTATGGTGTTTTATGATTCATTTCATATGTTTCCACCCAACGCTACTCTGTACGCATGTTTAAAGGACCATTTTTAGTTGTAGGAACAATGCCTCTGAAGAAACCTACCACTAGGAAATCCCCAAGAGTGCTAAAGATGACAGAAATAGAGGTGGGAGAAGGTTCCTCTCCAGGAGTTGCGAGGAAATTAGAATTTTCTCCAAAACCAATGCCCTTCATTAAGACATCCACCAAGAAGGCCTTCGTCCAACCCCTAGCCTTTGGATACACAAAGGCGAACATTGGGGCCAAAACAATATTCCCTCACTGGGAAAAATTGTTTAAGAAAATCAAGAAGGCAGAACCCCTTGAGTATACCCTGCACAACTATCCCGATACAAGAAGACTCGACGATGAATTTCTCTCGAATGTCTGCAAGGCCTATTTGCACATGGTGGAAAGAAGGACTCTGGTATTTCCCTGCATCGAACTCTTGAAATGGCTTATTGATCACACCGATGCACAAAGGTGTTTAATTAACGACGACAATGGAAAATGCGTCAGGGTTTTCCTTCCAGTAGAAGTTCAAAGTTAATACAAACTCAGGGAACCAGAGGAATGTTTAAACACTAAATTTGTTTTGAGTTTCTATTAGAATCATGACACCAACAATATTATGGATTCTTGGTGGAGAGAAGATAAAAATTTCACCAACTGGACTTTCGGTTAGTACCCAACAACTAACTTGAGGGAGTTGTATATATACCTGATGGCTATCCTCTGTGGATTGCATGGGTAGAAAGATTGCTCCCAGTTTTCAGAGGATTGGATGCCTCTAGATTATATGGTAGCCATTTCAGGCACAAGCTTCAATTGGGGTGATATCATCTCCAAACAATTAAGTACGTGCATACGACAAGATCAGATGCTGAAAGAGGGAGAAATCCTTTCCTTCTACATGGCCTCGTATCTGTTGGACGTCATCTGCGCCGGGAATGTTTTTTCTAGAATGAACTTAAACTAGCACTCTTTCGAGCTCCCAATCCATGTATACATTGGCATCTTATGGGAAAACAGGTACAAGAAATCATTTTCTCTTATCTGTGACCATTTTATTGCACGCATTTATTCCTTGTTGTTTAAGAAAGAGTGCCCAAGGTTTTCTGATGAAGAAAAAAATGTTGTATCGAAAGTAGGTTAGTGGTATCTAGATGAGTGCGAGACCTACATTAGGGTTTTCAATGCCACAGGGGAACCCCATTTGTTATCCATATATGTCTCTGATTGACTAGTGTTAGGGGAAATTTGTTATCGGACCATTTTGCAAAGCTATAACGCCACTTTAGTAAAGGACAAGAAGTGGGCCTTCACACCTTATGGGTTTCATATTGGCTTCTACATGGTCAAGGACACCGCACAAGATAAGCAAGAAGGGCTAAGTCAATTGGAATTCCGATTCCAGACTGGTCGTTTTCACAAGAACGATCCCAAGGGTTTGGTCCTAAAACATGCATCGCAAGTATCATCCTGTTGGCCTTATGCCCATGACTGGTTTGAAGATGAAATTTTCACCGAAACTTTCCAAGACTGGAATGAGGTGGTGGAAAGGATGGTTGATCCTAAAACAACCAGATTCAAGGCCATGAGTTGGGAGGAGAAAGTGATGTCCTTGGAGAAAACGGCTCAAGAAATTCTCAGGACCCGAGAGGGAAGGGTAGCATCTGAACCGGGAAAAGCGGTGGGCAATCCCCAAGCAGCCATCGAAGCGGTAAAATTTTATCAGGAATCCTCGGTACCAATCAAGGATTCCCCTGAGGTTCAATTTTTATAGGGGATGGGGAGACTTATGTGGAAGCAGGCCCAGTTGTTAATCAAGCGGAGGCAGGATAATCCAGACCTCATCATAACGCCTAGGATTCCAACCGATAGCCTAGACGGAATCCTGATAGAGCCAAGCAACCCCGATTTCACAAACCTTGGTAACAACCCTAAATATACAACATCATTGGTCAATTCACCGGTATGTGGGAAGAGATAGGTCAGTTGTGAGTAGAAAAACGTGTGCCTAATCCTTTGAGCAAGCTTATAACTATATATAGTGACGATGAGAGTTCGGAGTCATCTCACGACAACCCTGTGCATGTCCAAGAGGAAAAAGGACTTGAGAAGACTACTTCCCCTGATTTTGAAGTGAAAACAAAGTAGGTCCTACAAAAGGAAACAGAAGCTGAAAGTGGCCTCGAAACAAAGGAACCCGACACATCAGAAACTTGACCAGATTTGAAGGACAAGATCGAATTGGACGAGCCAAAGAAAGAATCTCGGTGAAAGGAAATCAACAGTTCTGCGGCCAACGAGAAAGTAAGTAACAAGTTTGTACCTAACGTTGCTATTACATTCAACACTCAAACCCCCGATGAGAGACAGGTAGATACTAGGTCTTCGAAGCACAACAACGAAGTTTAGGAGACCGATCTTGAACAAGTATACACCACCGGTAGCTTGGGAAACATACTCACATGGGGGGATCACCAGATACTGGATCTGGTAGAAGAGGTAGCATACATCTATGTGATCTCCTATGATCAAAAGAGAAAGGCCGTCATTCAAAGGACTGCAAAGAAAAGAAAGATCACGTTGGATCACTCTGTCTTTATTACTACAGAGGAGAACTTTATAAACGTAGTAGATGCTCAAACTTCTTAACTTATCGATGTGGGGAAGGAACTCTCAGAGGCCACCCTAGATAGGGCCAAAATGGATGAAAAGGAGCTAGCCTCCACCCTAAAGGAGCTATAAAAATTATTTCATTTGGCCGAATACTATAAAGGCACTACGCAGACCGCTGTGTACTTGAAAGGTGAGTTCGAAGAAGTTTACAACGAGTTCAAGAAATAAAGACACCTTTTAACTGTGAAAATAGCTGAGTTCCAGGAGGACACTCTCATGGCACTTGTGACATGCAAGGATATGGAGTGATGGTATGAAAGGGTACAAAAATCAGTAGAAAGACTCAAGTACATTGATGCAGTCTAGCAGGGTCAAGACAAAGAAGAACAAGGCATTCAAACGGTAGGAAAAAGTAGTCTTAATCACATGAAGAGATCAGCCGAGTACTGGGCTAAGATATCTCAGGAGCCACACCGAGAAATCCAAGAGCAGTGGATCAGATGCAATAAGCACTAGGATCAAATTAATAAAGTAATGAAGGATATCATACTCCCTGAGTTTTGCAGCCCCGACAACTTCGTCGACCTAAGCGATGTAGTCAAGTCGCATGTTAAACAAGATTCGTTATAGACTGAAGATCTCATAAATATGACCGACGTGAGGCCAGGGAAAGTGCAATGATTTACAGATCATCCAATCAGAGCTCGAACCGTGCTACAGCAGTTGAAATCCAGTCTAGTGAAGTACTGGACACATGCGATGGACATCAGAGGACTACATGCGGCTCCAATGGAACAACACAAATTTCCATGGGACCAAACTTGTGAAGAGTTTTTTATCAGTTGGTTTGAGTATGAGAGAAATCTCCCTTTTCAAGAGATATCTCGATCTGAATGTTAAAGAAATTGTTAGTGTAGGACACCACGTGGTGAATTTTGTTTTGCTTAAACTTCACTTAGTCGTTAATTTCAGTTAAACTTTACGTTATAAATAAATACATTGACCAATTAGTGAAGGTCGATGGTTTTTGTAATAACTCTTTCTTTTTTGTTGTTAAGAATTATTTTGAGGCTTCTATGAATTAAGAAGTCCTTCTGGACCAGAGACAAGTCATTTTCATCAAATGCATGTGATTGGACGTGGAGAAGAACTATTTCCCATCTCGTTTCATGAATGATGTTGTAATGAGTAAGAGCTATTTAATCTATTGTCAAGTTATCTGGTGCAATATTTTGCAGTTCTTTAATTTCAATGATGAAGACAAATCGTTGTGTTAACATGTAATGAATGATTATTGTAGATGAATTATTTTGCTTGCCAATATCGTATTTTCATGTGTTTTATTTCTGATAATTATTTTCATAGACAATAATTGGATGCTCACTGGGTTATTGTATTAGTACTAGGCCTGTGGTATAGAATAGTTGTATGCATGCTTGAGAAACGAGTTATCCCAAGTTCATCCTCTTCCCCAGTAGTTAGAATTTAATCATGTTTGTCACCAAGTTGGTTTATGTCATATTACATCTCATGTCGACCTCACCCAAGAGAAAATACAAAAAGAGATAGTCTAAACTTAAGGAAGAGCCTTCACAAGAAAACATAAATCCCATCGATAAATTGGTCAGATCACAAGATCTGGAGAACCATTCCAACATTAAATGCTAAAGAGTCTAATTGGGCCTTGGTGGTGGGTTTGGTTCCTACTGTTGAATCAGGGATTTAGGAACCATCAACAAAAACCAACACCTATAGCAAAGTGTTTGGGGCCATTGGCGTGCAACATTTACTCCCAACTCATGTCCTGGATTGAATCATTGTGGGAGAAATATGCTATCAAACCATTTTGCAAGGCAATAATGCCACTCTGTTAAAGGACAAAAAGAGATCGTTCATACCCTATGGCTTTCATATAGGTTTTTACATGGTAAAATATACTGCACAAGAAAAACAAGAGGGTTTGAGCCAGTTGGAATATAGATTCTCCAAAGGCCGATTTTGAAAATATGAACCAAGGATATGAGTACCCCAACATTGATCTAGGTGGATATCGGTGGCCACCCACCTTTTCCAAATGGCTCAAAACAGTTTTCTGGCCATTTTGGCAATTTACTATTTTTAGCAGGTTTTAACTTCCGGGGCCATTTTGAGGGTCCAAATGAAGGTTTTTCAATATCGAGGTTCTCAATGATATCCAAAGGCATGATTGAGCCCCCAAAATGAATCTCCTTGAAAATACCTTTCCAACAAGCTATCACACGCCTAAAACGGAGATCGTATGCAAAAGTTACAACCCCGGGAAGTTGATGTACTCACTTACCCAAACGGGGCCCACGTGACTTTTGGCGCTTCATCTCCTAGGGTTAGGTTTTTGGATGTCTAGGACTTTTGGCATTCCTGTCTATTGTAAAAGAGACTTCTGAGCCTCATTGTAATCATCTTCTTGCGAATGCGAGTAGCCGTCACATCTCTTCTCAGAGATAAGCTGCCACCATTCTAGCGAGTCTTTCACTCTGTATTTTTACAGTCTCTGTACATTTCTCTGATTAATAGAAATCGTGTATTACTGTATATCTTTGTTTATGGTTGCATCTCTGATACATTTTTGTTATATTATTGAATATCTGCAATATCTCAGTGCATTTCTTTATTATATCTCCACTCTCATTTCGTGCTAAAAATAATATCTGCAATATCTCAGTGCATTTCTTTATTATATATCCGCTCTCATTTCGTGCTGAAAATAATCCGGATCAAACATGCATCATAGGTATCTTCCTATTGTGGGTATGCCCATGATAAGTTTGAAGACAAAATATTTACAAAGGGTTCTCGAGACTAGGAGGAGGTTCTCCGGATAAAGGCTAACCCCAATATGACGAGATTTAAAGTGATGGCAATGGATGAGCAAGTTGAAACTATAGAACAAATAACTCAAGAATCCCTCAGGGTTAGGGAATAAAACATAACAGTAGAATCCACAGAGGCATAGATGAGAGGGATGTTGTTGCTAGAGGAAGCACAAAGATCCATACAAAGGTTCAAAAACGACCCCCAAATTAACCCTTTTATAGAAACCTTAAGCATCATCTCGGTTGATACAATCAATCTCTGAGAGATCTAAATGGATCAGAGACAACTCCACTAGAGGAGACCTCTCATCCAGAAAACTAAAGCATTATGTCACAATAGGCAAGGTCGTCAGTTGTTTCTACGATGCAGTTGGGGTAAACAAAAACATTAAGTGGGACAGATGTGGCCAATGTCCTCATAGACCTAATTAACATATATGACGATGAGGAAACCTCAGGGGTTTCTCTCATAACCCTAGTACCAATCACAAAAGAGGGAGGATCGCACAACTTTGGACAAGCCTGGTAGAAGATGAAAGGATCCAGCGGTGGGATCGGCAAGAAGAAAAATTGAAGGCATTAGTCCATGATCTAAAGCAGAGGTAGAAGACAATGCCTATCTTGGAGAGACTGAGGGTCATGCAGGAGATGAAAAAACTGCAAGAAGAAGGAAAGATAATCTAGGAGGAACAACATATCAGATAGGCTCGGTTGGAGCGCCTGCAAGAGAAAGCAGAAAAAATGATAACAGAGCTGGAAACAGAGAAAGCCAGAATAAAATAGGCGCACTTAGACAACCTACAAGTGTTGAAGAAGCACATTACAGTGAAAGTCATGGAGAACCTTCTAGAAAAGAACATACAAATGAATACAAAAGGAGATGAACTGGAAAAAAAGTTCCAGGACTGAGACAAATCAGTGTAGAAGGCACACACAACTTGAGTGGCTCGGGACGAGCCACAAGTTAGTGTTGGGGGCCTATTGGAGTAGGAAATTTTGGGAGTTAGTCGTAGTAAATAAGGTAACTAGATGGACCAAAGGAAGCAACGCTTGCCAAGAAAGAAGGGAACCATTGTGACGGAAGGGAAAAGGAAGCAGTGAGCCGAGAAAGAAGGAAGACCAGTGAAAATTCAAAGAAAGAAAGAGTTGGATCGAATACCAACCACATGCAAGGAGTTAGAAAGTGGAAAAGTGGAGTCCACTTAGAATTAGAATTTTGAATAATAATGCAAGGGTTTTTGCCCATTTTGTAATATAAATAGAATATGTATGGGGTAGATTCAGGTGTCTTTTTGTGAAGTAATTCATTAACACTTTGCATGTGAAAAACACTTGGACCACCTTTTGGGTCGGAGTCTTTGTGTTGTTGAGAGCTAGAGAGCTTAGATGGAGTCAGAGTTGAGTTGTAACTGAGGGTCAGGTCACAAGTTTCGGAGCTTGGTGTGACGTTGGTTAGCCTCACCATTCAGAACTTACGATATAAAGCACACAACACAGAACCTTTTTGATGAAGAATAAGAAATAAGAAAAATATATTTGTGGACGTATCGCAGGGGGGGTGAACCATGGTAAAAATGGTTTATTTATGTGTGATGTGCTCAGTTTATATGATTTATAATGAATTAATGAATGGTTAGATGAATGCATCTATTAGGGTTTATTTACAACGCACACTAGTATAATTATTCACAATGGATGTAATTGATGGATAAAGTAGTAGATATGATGAATTTTATGCTAGAATATATGTTACTATAAAAGAGAAGTAAAAATAACATCCCTAGCCCCTTCCATGACTACAAACATCTGCATCCTGCAGTCACCCATAATCCATCTCGGGTGAGACTGCGATGTGCACTCTGTGCATAGTGTAGCATTTTGGTTTACCATAAGGGCCAATGGTGAAAAGGGTTTTGTTGGAGAACTAAGATAGAACCCAGATCATCCCATAAATCCAACAAATACCACCATTCTAGTTAGCTTGTGTACTTTTTCATTTTACAATATTTTGTATTTCAAAAAGTTATTAATATAATATGAGATTTAATGTATTATTGTGTTCCTTTCCATATCTCTATGGAAATTCTTTATTATATCTTTGTCTTCATATCATTCCTAAAATAATCTAGACCAGTTATATCAGAGAGGTCTTCTCCTTTTCGTCCTCGGTGCATGTCCCCAATGAGTTCAGGGTATAAAGAGTTAGGTATCGATCTTGTATCTCTTGAGGACAACTATTATCGCACACCCAAGCGACCTTCCACAGCAGAATAAAAAAGGGACGGCGGGACTGGAGATCCTTCCAAACTATTTCTCAAGTAATCCCTTGCGTGAGAGAGGAACAAGTTGATGGATAGTTTCTCCCAGATCCTCCGATGACTGTCGGCAACAATGCAAGCACCTTTAACCAAAAATCACTTCGGAGGCGTGACACCCTTCAAGGTACAAGTTAACTTTGACATTCCTTTATTTGAAGGCCAGATATATGTCAACACTTTGGAAAAATGGTTAAACTTGCTAGTGGGTTATTTCTCTATCCACAATTTTTCCAACAGTGAAAGGATCACCTCCACACTCCTTAAGTCCCTTCCCCATGTCAGATATTGGTGGGAGACTTACTATGAGAAACATGTCGAGGATGAGTCTGGAATTTTTGGGATAGGACCCACTTGGGATGATTTTTTTATTCCCTCAATGAACAATATTACCCTATTGGAAGTTATGATGACCAGTACACGAGAAGGACCACATTGCGCCAAGAGAGGGGCCAAATGGTGCTTGAGTTCAAAAATACTTTTCATACCTTGTGCACCAAGTTGGGTATCAAACAATATTAGCAACATGTGGTCCTAAAATACTGTGGGGATCTACACTAGTACATCCAAACCAAAATGTATTTTTTGGACATCTCGACATTGGGAGTCACTTATCAATATGTTGTCAAAATCGAGCAAAAATTCAAGCAGCAGAACAAGTGGGAGTTTGGATATGAAAATCCAAAAAAAACAAAGTATGTTAAGGGTGTCCCTAACTCCCATGCCAAAGGACAAAGAAAGGATGTCCAACCCTAGGATAACCATCCCAAGGCACCAACAGAGAAGGGTAATTGGAAGGTGAAGAAGGACACTGGAAAATGGTGCGAGTTCCATAAAATCCCTTAGCAAAATACTGATGAATGCCGCTCCAAAAATTCGTTGTTGGCTGAGATGAAATCCCCAGGGTCAGATGATGACTCAAACTTGGATTATTAGCTAGAAAAGGGAAGACAAATAATTTATGCAGAAACTAGTGTCACCATCACTACCAAAAACGTCCATCTAGAGGAACCAGAGCAACCTGAAGAAGGGGAGCATATTTTCCACTCACATATGTGGGTGAAGGGAACCCCACTCCATTTCATTTTTGACAGTGGTATCCATAATAAACTGATCTCAGCAGAGGTTGTCAAGAGGTTGAACTTGACAACGACACCACATCCTCATCCATACACCATCAGTTGGCTCAGCCAGGGATGGGACATCTGCGTAATAAAAAATGTCACCTTCACTACGATATCAAACCCTTCAAAGAAGAGATATTGTGTGATGTTTCCCCACTTGAATTTTGTGAAGTTTTTATAAGAAAAACATATATGTGGAAACATTGTGTTGTTTATGAATCTAGGCCCTATAGTGTCATTATTACTTTGGGAGATCAACTCTACAGGGTACCGGAGGCAGTCCGAAATACTGCAATCTCTTTGATCTCTGCAAAGCAGTGCAGAAAGGTGGTTTCTCAGATCAAGATATTTGTACTCTATATGGTTCGATCAGAAGGTGATCGGAAGGTCATTGTAATCGCCAAAACCTCTGCATGAGGTCTCTATGCCTAGTAGCAATGGGTGGATGGAATAGTTAAGGAGTACAAAGACATATTCTCCTCACCCACTGGGGTGCCTATGCATTTTTAGGTAAAGCACGCAATTGATCTGACGCCTGGTGCTCCTCTACCTAACGACCATGTATACAAGCATTCTATTATGGAGAATGAAGAAATCAAACATTAGATCCAAGAGATAATTTTGAAGGGCCACATTAGGCCCGACTCCTCACCTTGTGGGAGCCCAATTGTTCTAGTAAAGAAGAAGGATGAGACATGGATACTTTGTATTGATTACAAATCCTTGAAAAATATCACAGTCAAGAACCAATACCCAATTCCCCAGGTTGATGGTCTTCTCAATCAACTCAAGGGAGACATTTTTTTCATAAAAATTAATCTGAAGTCAAGTTACCACCAAGTGCCGATTGAGAAAACTAATGTGTCTAAGACAAC
>ML852619.1:15519-30210 GCA_009831015.1 Picea engelmannii | reverse complement strand
TATATATATATATATATATATATATATATATATATATATATATATATATATATATATAAGAATCCTAGATTACATTTTGAAAACATAATGTATGGATAGAAGACCAATAAAGGAATGTTGACCATTCTGACTAACTAAAAATATATTGTGCAGGATGCACATGTTCATGATCCATTATGAACAAAAAGTTTATTGTTAAAGCATGATGATGTATCCAAAAATGTTAGGGTGAGGCCTAACCAAGGCTGCTCAAGGAAAAGAGATGGAAGATCCCAACACGGAGTAAATTGCAAAAGCAAAGAAAGGGAAAAAGGAGGAACACTTTTCCCACCCTAAAAACTCTGATTTGCTTACATAGTTGTAGGTCTTAGATGAGTAGCCATGAGAACAAGTACAGCTGGAAAAGGGATAATGAATAAATGAGTATGTTTTATTGAGTTGGCTTGGTTGAAACCATGTAAGAAAACACAACGAGGCCTTAGAAATAACTCAGTTGGGTTGAAAGTCCTAGGCCGTGTAGAAGGAGTTGGAAAAAGGGAAGAACCCTTAACTCTTTTCTTGTTGTGTATTATGTTTTTCTCTGGGATGGGAAAGCTAGTATGATGATGAAAGTAAATGTTTTGACACCATAGTGAGGGTTGTATTACTGCATGAACAATTGAGAACTATCTGTATTGCATTCATGAAAACATTAAGGATAACATGATGAAGTGCATAGAGATATGCTAGGACATATCTGAAAAATGTTTTATTGGTTTAAAAGCTATGATACTTGCACTTTTATTTTTACATGATGACTAACATAATTATGATGTATGTCATGTGTAGAGAGAAATTGGAACTGTTGAGAGAGACAGTTTCCAATGATGGACAACTTCAAGCATAGGATGACTAAGAGTAGGCTATTGTGGAAAGATTGTTGAAGGGAATTTAGAAGTCCCCAGGAAGCACCATTGATAAGGTAATATGAGAGAGGGTGTCGGAAACCAAAACATGTATAAAAAGTGTTGATGCCTATGTGGCACAAGGTATGAAGAGATTGGGTAAGAATCCCTTCTGAAATGTTTTATTGTCTTAAATTTATGCACAAAATTTTGAAAGGTAATTGTATGCCATGGATACCCAAGTAGGGTATGATTCAGGAAGAAAAATCTGATCAAATCAAGTTAATCAAGAACCTGATAGAGGATATGAATGCAAGTCATTCATCATAGGGAAAAACGATCTCAGTCGTTAGATCGACTTAAAGATCCATTGGAGTTAACAGATCAAACACCATTCATTCAATTAAATCGACGGTAGGGAATCATTGCAGAGTGCGAAGGAAAAATTAACGGATGTGCAGTTCATGGTCTGAAATCAACCAACATCGTTGATCTCGTCAGGATGGATGATCAACGACCATGATTAAAAGAGTCGGGTGAGCACTTTTCAAATTTCGGAGATTGAACTCTCCAATAAAGAACGAGCACATTGGGGTTCCACAAACACTGTGAACTGTCAATCTATGAACGATCGGTGGGTGAACTTGCAAGGAACCCATGCATTAATGCTGTGTAAACACGTACTATGATTGGGTTCTATGGGTTATTTGTGAGTTTGGTTTTGAATTCTGTTGGCATTTAAGAAGGATCTGGCAGGGTTTAACTTCGACCTTGCATCATTGTAACCCTTGAAAGAATTCATGAACTAATATGTCTACATTGACCAATCAAGGAATGATTCAAAAAAAAAGTGCTCATAGACAACATGATGATTTAATGCATTGAGAAATGCATGTGGTAAAAGAATGGGTCATATATAGGGCTTCCCATTGTGGAAGAAGTATCTTCCAGTACTCTACAAAGTTGTACGATTGGTAAAGAGAGAAATTAGGTGACCCTAAATTTTGGTACCCTGATTATTGGTAAGGAAATAAATGCTTAAAGGCTTTCATGTGAAACTTAAGTTTCATGAGTGATGATTTGAGGCTGTGGTAGATTCAGAGCATAAAATATGGTTCTTCTATAATAATAAATATGGAGAGAGAATCCATATGGTAATAAGTGGGATGAGTTCCAACACTCCTTGGAAAAAGTGCCTGACATGAAATATAATAATTTAAAACCAATGTAAGGGTACATTGGGTATGGATGTGGCCATGGAGATTGGCACAATGTTAAAGTTATTTGATATCTGAATTGCATTTGGAAAAATATTTAGTATGTTGAAACGATGCATATGTAAACAATGATATGTTTCCTTTTTATTTGTACCCTTACTTAGATGAAAATGAAGTGGACTATTAGTATGCATAGTTTTGAAAGCATAAATTGCATGAAAACTAACAATTTGTTTGGCTGAGGATTGTTGAAATTGTAGGAAAAAAAATGGGTCTTGGATATGGCAGTATCGTAATCCCACAGGGAAGACCAATTGCATGCTAAGCCAAACTGTTATGGGAAGGAAAGTCCCATGTTTGTGGATCTGGTCCCTGTATGGAACAAATCTGAAAATAAATATGGAATTGAAAAAAAAATATGTGGGAGACAGATTTGCAATAAAATTCTGAAATTAATATTTATGATGATATCTCATAAATTTCCATATACCTGTGATATAGGTGAGAAGAAAAGGATTTGCCCAGAAAGGACAGATGAAGGATGTCAAGATGAAAAGAATGAAAGACGACTATTGCTGGGACAAGAAAACTTGTGGTAAGCCATGATCACCCTAGAACATGTTGTGTTACGACATAGCAAGTTTGAGGGATGCCTCGAATGTGAGGCTCAACGAAGTTTTTAGAGCTATTATTATGCGAGAAAACTTCGACAAGGAAAGATGGATCACCCGAGGGACTGTATAATAGAGAAGGGGATGCCTGAGCCTGGGCCTAAAGGGTGAGTGACTGCAAGGAAGAGGAGACTTTGATAATCCTCATAAAATATTGATTGGGATCATGCACACAATGGGTATTCCTAGGAGGAACAATAATTCTAAGAGAACAAGACAACCATGTGGAGGAGAATCCACAAACTGCACATATAAGTATTGTTCTATATTATGAAAATTTTCCTCTTGAAATTTGCACAACAACAATCGTTTTCACATGAAATTGTGATTAATGTACTTGTTGTCCAAGAATTTTGAAGATAGGTGATGAAGGCCAAGAGTCTGGAAAGAACCTGAACAAGAAAGAGGATCAAGATTTATGAAGCAGCTGAATGAGAAAGGAATTACATGTGTTATTGAGAAAGAACATCGAGGACAATGTTCCTTTTTAAGGAGGAGGGGATTGTAACACCCCTGTTTCCCACAACATGTAATTAATCATTACTTATGATTACCATGTTATGGCATGGGAATAATGTAAATGTATTAATTTTTAGATTTCCAATGACTGACTATGGGGGCTAAGCCTCGAAGTACTATCCATGATATCACTAGAGGAAAGAGTGAGGAAACTGTAGAGAGGGTTCATTAGTTCAAATGACCCAAATTCTCTTTGATGAGATAATAAGCCTCATATGGATTCTAAGGAGGAAGCAGTTAAGGAAAGAAGGACCGGTGGTTGAACAATAAACTACCCCCATGAATGGAAGCATGGAGGGTCTGGCTGGGGAGACAAAAAAGTGTCAGCCCGAAGTACCACAGAGGGAATTTTTTCCTGAAGGCCCAGACTGACCCGATTTTCCTTTTGACAGAAGGAACAAGACAACTGGAGAACCTTCTTGAAGGAGATAAAAGGCATGAAAAATAATACACACAAGAGGACAGACAAGAGAAGACACACCGAGAGAGGGAATGTGTGACCAAGATATGCAGAAGAAAAGAGGAAGAATGGTAGAGGCCCTCGAAATGAAAAGAATAAATGGGAGCTTGATAAGTTGTTCTCGTTACTGCCTAGAAGAAGATAAAGGATCTTTGAGAGTTTGCAGAAGACATAACTTGAGAAAAACTTCACGATCTTGATGCTGAGGGAGCATATGATAAACCTTGTAGAGACTGTGAAAGAGAAAGAACATCTGAGAAACTGCAAAGGTTCCCTAGTGATATCATGGCTTTGAACGGGGGTGGCCAGAGTGCTAAGAATGAATGCCTCTAAGCCTATGGTTGGGTGGAGAGGCTAACACCCATAGTCATTTGGTCAACTATCAACTGTAATAGTTAAGTGTTTCTTTTACCCTGTGTACTTAGATTGAATTGCATGTTTTGAATGTCTGAGTTTACTTATCTCTGAGTTAACTGGGTAATGTTATGTTATCTACTTTTGCAGCTATATGCTCATGCGTGCATTTTATAGTTGAAGTAATGAACCTTTTATATTTTATAAGTTTCAAATTGTTTCTCTTCTGTAATCCTGGTGCAATGAATACACATATACCCATCTAAGTATAATATCTTGAAGGAGAGACCCTGGCACAGTGTGTAGGGCCAACACTAAATGAATCACTGAAAGGTTCTCAAGGTGAGTGAGCACAAGGAGTGCGCGGGAGACTTTTCTAAGTCTCAAGCTCAGGAAAGATAACATGATTTAGGTCTCAAAAGGGGTGATTCCTATATTTCGAGGATGAGCAGACATGATCATTTTGGGAGGAACCAAAGTGTTTCATGATCGTTGAGTCTGGAGAAGAAGCATGGGTGTTAACCCCTCAAGTCTTACAGACTTCATGAGTTTGGCGAATGTTGTGTATTCATCGTAAAGGAGGCTAATTATCTAAATTCCCTGAGCCCAAAGTTAATATGGGTCAGTTTTAGTAGTGGGACACGTGGTCCTCAAATCAATGGTATTCCAGATGCTAGGTTCTTCGGGGAAATTGAAATACAATCGCAAGAGTGTGAAATTTTTGCGAAGCTCCAAAGGTCGGAGAAAATCCTGGCCATTGGCATCAGGTGCACATGGAAACAGATCAAGTGTGGTCTGAATTTTAGCACGCCGGAAGATCTGAGGTGTGTTGCGCTTTGGGTCGAGAACTCTTGAAGGCCAGAGTAGATCTCGACCGCCCATTATAGAGTGCATGTGGACCGTTGATCATAGTTCTCCACGTGTTAGGAGTTTGGAACTCTGGAAGGAAGTGTGGTTCAAGGCAAGGAAACCCCCGCATGATGAAGTCATGAAGTGACATGAACCGTCGATTTAAGATCGCGTCGGGATCCCTCCCGTCTGTTGGATCCAGACTGTAGTCAACACTTTGGTGATGTCTTACTTCGGTTGGAAGCTGGAAACTACACGCCAAAACTCCCAAATGCCGTAGTTGCTAAGCAATGCAAATATTTGATCTAAGGACCCTTCAGTATCACTCTCAGCTGCCCGATCAACCAATAAGAAGGACCTATGTACAACACTTCGACGGATTCCTACTCCGAGAGAAAATGAGTGTAGAGTGGGTAGAAACCCTGGAAATCCGAAGTTAAAAATGAACGTTGGCCGTAGATTCAAGGATCTAGATGGACACACCTTGACCGTGGGATCTATGGGTTATTCAGAGACAACTGGTGGGAACTTCGGACTTCGGAGCTCTATGAGGTTTGGAAATTAGGTTAAGCTAGGAAGCCCCGGAGGCTTCCAGTCTCGGAGTGACGTGGCCCAATGACATCATCCAGAGTGATGTGGACCCACGATTAACATTCCATGTGTCACCTGGATTTGTGCATTCCCCCGACCCTATAGGCCCATTAATACGTGAAACATGTTACTCACTAAAGGGGCCACATGTCACCTCTGCCCTGCTATGTATCACACCTGGCACTCACCGCTTAGCCCATTTGGTGGGAGGAGTATGAGGGACCCACCTGTATTTTCCCTCGTATCTAGTACAACACCACGTGTGAGATTGGACCCTTCAATAGTCCTGGACTTCAGGACTCTAAATGTTTGAAGTGTGGTGTCGAAGATAATTTGGAAGACCCGAAGGCTGGATACACATGGAGAGATTCCTGGCTCCTTTGAAAATTCAAGAGTTTGGAACTCCGAGATACATGAGATGTTAGAAAGTATGCTCCAAAAGTGTTGAAGGCCAGAGCTACGTGGTATCATTTCAGAAGTCTGGGAGTTCAAGAATCTTGAGGACATGCATGCATAATAGAAAATGTAAGTTCAATGCCGAAGCACCTAACTCTAAATTATCCTCTATCATGTGTGTTATATGAGGGTTAAGTCACACTGTTGGTTGGAACGGTGGATGGAATTCCACCGTGGATATATGAACTTGGAGATGATACATGTGAGGTGGATCCACGTGGCCTTTGACCAATGAGGTTTGCAAAAATTTGGAAGGGCATAACTTCCGATTCAGAGCTCGGGTTGGAGCATGTCGATAGTGGTTGGAAAGCTCTAGATGAGCATAAGAGAATGAAGACCTCGGACATAGGATTCAAGATGTTTAAGGAAAGCGAAATTTTGATGCCCCATTCCCTAAAAGGGTACTTAAGGACACCTATAGTGATGATTTTAAGAATCCTTATACACCACTTATTCTATTACATATATAAAAATGCAACATCTAACTTGATTTAGAATTAATTTACTGATCATATTGAGGTGATTTGCAGAAAAATGATGATGTGCTCTTTATCCAAAAAATCATAGAATGATGATTAATTTGCAGAAGGATGAGATGACACAACATAACATAAAATAACTCAAATTACATATATAGATTACATAGATTACTTCATCTTCAAAGTCCCTTTAGATAGCGTTATTGTTCTCCATGATCCTAAAATACCAAATTACATTACAATATGGGCTCACAAAAAGGAAATTTAATGGACTCGCTTTAATTCCACTACTCAAAACAAGAAAATTAGTTCACCATTGAAATCCTTGTGAAATTCTGAGAAATTTGACTATAAATTCGACCGAATTCTGAACAGGATCAATTTCACCCCCTTTACACACCAAACAGTGCACTATGGTGCTCATAAATATCAATATGGACTAAGAATTTTACAAATGACCTCTGATCATAAAATAGATCTCAAATTCATTATCCTTGAAAAAATTCATGAAAATTGAGTATAAATTTTCCTATGTTTGGACAATATACCTCATGGCATGCTTTATGAGACAACCATACTTGGCCTCTTCTTTAGTATGCAAATTTATGCAGTCTATACAACCTCTGGATCAATGCCTCTCCTCGGTCTATGTGGAAACATGGAAATTTGTGCCAAATGTTGGGATCTATGCCCAATATATAGGCCTTAGATTGGAACCAAATCCCAACCATACCCCCGCATTATATCTTGACGTCGACATCTTAAAAAGTATAGTTTAATGTTTTAGTTATAATAAATTCCATATTTGGCATGTTGGTTAGTGACAATATGCTAATTCATTGGTATAGTTTTGTGGGTCAGGGGTTCTATTCCCACCGACCACGAGTTGTGGTGTTAATTTTTGGTATATATATATATATATATATATATATGGATGGCATATAGTTGGGAACCATCCGATTTGTTGGAACAACCTCCTGCAAATATAACATGGCTATATGGAATAACATATGGTCCAATGATCCAGATTATTTTAGGAACAATATGAAGGAAGAGATATAACAAATATATAAAAAATAATTTACACATATATATGGAAAGGAACACAGTTATAAAGTAAAGCTCATATTCTATTAATAACTATCTAAAATACAAAAGACTGTAAAATGCAAAAGCACACAAGCTAACTAGAATGGTGGTAGCTTATCTATAAGAAGAGATGTGTTGGCTATGCTTATTCACAAGAAGCTGGTTAAAATGAGGCTCCAAAGGCCTTTTTAAGATAAAGAATAAATGAGAAAACCCTAAAACATCCAAAAAGCTAACCCTAGGAGATGAAGTGCCAAAAGTCATGTGGGCCCCGATAGGGTAAGTTGGTGGATCAACTTCCTGGGGTCGTAACTTTTTCATATGATCTTCGTTTTAGGCACATGATAGCCTATTGGAAAGGTCTATCCAAGGAATACACATGTTGTCGTCACACTTTGTCTTTGTCTACAGTGTGATTGTGGCGGGCCCCAAAAAAATTGTTTAGGGCGTCAAAATTGCCCTGGAAGTTTAGGACCTGAAAATCTAGAAAACAAACTACCAAAATGGAAATTGGGATCTGAGAGAGTGGAATATGTGGGTGGCCATTGATATCCACCTATATAATTCCTCCCCTCTTAGGACACAATCGTCTCCATTTCTTCAACTGCCTGCATCAGATTAGTAAAATTCTGCTAAACTTGACTCCTTGTGAGCCACTTGCCCTGATGAAGAAACTGCCCTGCTTTGACGACTCGATAGAGTTTGATAGTCTATTGGAGGATGTACTTTATATTGGTATCCATGAGCCAATCAACTGTCTCCATATCGATGTAGGAAAGATTGATTTCTATAGGGGCCAACTGCTTGGCTGCATCCGAAGTGTCCAAGAGAGGTGGAAAATATGGTTGAAGAAGTTCCACATTAAATACCAGGTGCAATCCAAGGAAAAGAGGAATACTTAATTCAAAATCATTCTCACCCACAACCTTGGTGATGTTTTAAGGCCTGTATTAGAGTGGGTGCAACTTCTGATGGGGTCGTGTGAGACACTCTTTCTAAAAATGAAACCAGACCTTATCTCCCATCTAGAATTTGTGTGGTACCCAATGCTGACCATGGAGTTGCTTGTACTTGGCATTGGATTTCTACACAATATCATGATCTTGTTGTTGGATGTGTTGTATGCACTCAAGAAATTTGTTTTCCCAATTAGTCTTTGTTTGAGCATGGGATGACTCTTCCTGTGCGACTGCAATGGGAAGAGCTACGTCAATGGGGGCCAATGGTTGAAACCCCAACCACACCTGAAAAGGGTTGTGGCCAATAGAGTTGTGGAGGGATCTGTTGTAGGTATGTTGAACATTAGGAATGATTTCATCCCATTTGCATGGATGCTTGGAATTATACATTCACATGATATGGACAATCATCATGTTGACTACCTCTGTTTGTCCATTGGTCCATAGGTGGAAGGCAGTCGATTTGGTCAGCTTGGCATCCATCATCAACCATAGGTTGGACCAAAAGGTGCTCGAGAACTTGTTTTCTTGATCAGAGATGAAATTTTGTGGTAGCCAAAAGTGAACCCAAAAATGTGTGAATAAGATCTTGATGGTGGCTTTGGATGTGATGCTCTTCTTGTAGGGTGCCAAAATTTCCATCTTAAAGAATCAATCAACGACCACGAAGACACAGTCATTCCTATGATTGGTTGAAGGAAGATTGGAGATGTAGTCCATGGAGATGGAATCCGAAGGCCTATCCATATAATGCATAATGGTGTATAGCCCTTGTTTCTTGATGGCAAGCTGGGCAATGGCGCAAAAGGTGCAGGATCTGATGTACTTGCGAACATCATGTCGAAGCTTTGGCCAATAAAATTCGGCCAATAAAAATGATTTTTCAGTGTTGCCACTGTATTTTCTACACCAAAATGTCCAGCTTCCAGACTGTAATGATATTCCCAGGTCAACTTTGCACTCTCTTTGAAAGAACAAAAATGTGGCTTATATGGCATTATAACCCATCTTGGAGATGAAAGTTGGGAATTGTTTTTCCTATGCTCAATGTCTGATAGAAAGTAGCAAAGTCAGAGTCATTATTGTAAAATTGTGGCGAACCAGATGTCTCATGTCCAAAAGAGTTGAGAACTATGGTTAGCACTGCCACTGGGGGTTGACAGAGGAAATAAATGACATGGTTGGTATTACCCTTCTTGTACTTGATATTCAAGTGGAATTGTTGCAGGTACGTGGAGAACTTCTAATGCCAGTCATTTTGTAACTTTCCTTATGTCTACATAAATTGCAAAGGAACGTGATCAGTGTGGATGATCATTTCCTTCTCTAGAATGTAATGCTTCCACTACCGACATTCATTCACAATGGAGTACATGTCTTTGTCATAAGTGGGGTATCTTAAAAAAAAATCAGATAGAGTTTCACTATGATAGGCTACTAGATGCCCATTCTGAGTGAGGATTTCACCGATAGCATAATCTAAATCATTTTTCTCAATCTCAAATGGTTGTTGCATGTCTGGCATAATGAGGACTAGTGTTGGGAAGAGGCGGGATCCCATATCCTTGAATTCTTTTTGTTGGGTTGTAGACCACACAAAGTTGGCCTTCATTCCACCCTTGGTCACTTGGCTTAGGGCCCAAGTGATATGAGAGAACCCAAACACAAACTGTTGGTAGAAGGTAGCAAGGCCAAAGAAGCTACAGAGCTTGGTCATTGTTTTTGGGGACGACCAATCGTAGAGGACTTGGATCTTGGCTGGATCCACATGTATTCCCTGTGCATCCAAGATGTATCCCAAATATTAAATTCTCTACATGCTGAAGGAACACTTATCCAAGTTGGAATATAACTTGTGCTGGCACAGGTTTCCCAATACCTGTTGAATATGCTCCAAATGTTCCTCCCAAGCCTTGCTGAAGATGAGGATGTCATCCAAATATGAAAAACAAAAAGGAGTTTATGAATGGCCATAATATATCATCCATCATCTGCATGAATGTGTCCAGGGTGTTAGTCAAGTCAAAAGCCATGACCAACCACTCAAAGAGGCCTTCTTTGGACTTGAAGGTTGTCTTAGACACATTAGTTTTCTCAATCGGCACTTGGTGGTAACTTGACTTCAGATTAATTTTTATGAAAAAAATGTCTCCCTTGAGTTGATTGAGAAGACCATCAACCTGGGGAATTGGGTATTGGTTCTTGACTGTGATCTTTTTCAAGGATTTGTAATCAATACAAAGTATCCATGTCTCATCCTTCTTCTTTACTAGAACAATTGGGCTCCCACAAGGTGAGGAGTCGGGCCTAATGTGGCCCTTCAAAATTAGCTCTTGGATCTAATGTTTGATTTCTTCATTCTCCATAATAGAATGCCTTTATACAGGGTCGTTAGGTAGAGGAGAACCAGGCGTCAGATCAATTGCGTGCTTTACCTAAAAATGCATAGGCACCCTGGGTGAGGAGAATATGTCTTTGTACTCCTTAACTATTCCGTCCACCCATTGCTACTAGGCATAGAGACCTCATGCAGAGGTTTTGGAGATTACAATGACCTTCCGATCACCTTCTGATCGAACCATATAGAGTACAAATATCTTGATATGAGAAACCACCTTTCTGCACTTCTTTGCAGAGATCAAAGAGATTGCAGTATTTCGGACTGCCTCCGGTACCCTGTAGAGTTGATCTCACAAAGTAATAATGACACTATAGGGCCTAGATTCATAAACAACACGATGTTTCCACATATATGTTTTTCTTATAAAAACTTCACAAAATTCAAGTGGGGAAACATCACACAATATCTCTTCTTTGATGGGTTTGATATCGTAGTGAAGGTGACATTTTTTCTTACGCGGATGTCCCATCCCTGGCTGAGCCAACTGATGGTGTATGGATGAGGATGTGGTGTCGTTGTCAAGTTCAACCTCTTGAAAACCTCTGCTGAGATCAGTTTATTATGGATACCACTGTCAAAAATGAAATGGAGTGGGGTTCCCTTCACCCACATATGTGAGTGGAAAATATGCTCCCCTTCTTCAGGCTGCTCTGGTTCCTCTAGATGGACGTTTTTGGTAGTGATGGTGACACTAGTTTCTGCATAAATGATTTGTCTTCCCTTTTCTAGCTAATAATCCAAGTTTGAGTCATCATCTGACCCTGGGGATTTCATCTCAGCCAACAACGAATTTTTGGAGCGACATTCATCAGTATTTTGCTAAGGGATTTTATGGAACTCGCACCATTTTCCAGTGTCCTTCTTCACCTTCCAATTACCCTTCTCTGTTGGTGCCTTGGGATGGTTATCCTAGGGTTGGACATCCTTTCTTTGTCCTTTGGCATGGGAGTTAGGGACACCCTTAACATACTTTGTTTTTTTTGGATTTTCATATCCAAACTCCCACTTGTTCTGCTGCTTGAATTTTTGCTCGATTTTGACAACATATTGATAAGTGACTCCCAATGTCGAGATGTCCAAAAAATACATTTTGGTTTGGATGTACTAGTGTAGATCCCCACAGTATTTTAGGACCACATGTTGCTAATATTGTTTGATACCCAACTTGGTGCACAAGGTATGAAAAGTATTTTTGAACTCAAGCACCATTTGGCCCCTCTCTTGGCGCAATGTGGTCCTTCTCGTGTACTGGTCATCATAACTTCCAATAGGGTAATATTGTTCATTGAGGGAATAAAAAAATCATCCCAAGTGGGTCCTATCCCAAAAATTCCAGACTCATCCTCGACATGTTTCTCATAGTAAGTCTCCCACCAATATCTGACATGGGGAAGGGACTTAAGGAGTGTGGAGGTGATCCTTTCACTGTTGGAAAAATTGTGGATAGAGAAATAACCCACTAGCAAGTTTAACCATTTTTCCAAAGTGTTGACATATATCTGGCCTTCAAATAAAGGAATGTCAAAGTTAACTTGTACCTTGAAGGGTGTCACGCCTCCGAAGTGATTTTTGGTTAAAGGTGCTTGCATTGTTGCCGACAGTCATCGGAGGATCTGGGAGAAACTATCCATCAACTTGTTCCTCTCTCACGCAAGGGATTACTTGAGAAATAGTTTGGAAGGATCTCCAGTCCCGCCGTCCCTTTTTTATTCTGCTGTGGAAGGTCGCTTGGGTGTGCGATAATAGTTGTCCTCAAGAGATACAAGATCGATACCTAACTCTTTATACCCTGAACTCATTGGGGACATGCACCGAGGACGAAAAGGAGAAGACCTCTCTGATATAACTGGTCTAGATTATTTTAGGAATGATATGAAGACAAAGATATAATAAAGAATTTCCATAGAGATATGGAAAGGAACACAATAATACATTAAATCTCATATTATATTAATAACTTTTTGAAATACAAAATATTGTAAAATGAAAAAGTACACAAGCTAACTAGAATGGTGGTATTTGTTGGATTTATGGGATGATCTGGGTTCTATCTTAGTTCTCCAACAAAACCCTTTTCACCATTGGCCCTTATGGTAAACCAAAATGCTACACTATGCACAGAGTGCACATCGCAGTCTCACCCGAGATGGATTATGGGTGACTGCAGGATGCAGATGTTTGTAGTCATGGAAGGGGCTAGGGATGTTATTTTTACTTCTCTTTTATAGTAACATATATTCTAGCATAAAATTCATCATATCTACTACTTTATCCATCAATTACATCCATTGTGAATAATTATACTAGTGTGCGTTGTAAATAAACCCTAATAGATGCATTCATCTAACCATTCATTAATTCATTATAAATCATATAAACTGAGCACATCACACATAAATAAACCATTTTTACCATGGTTCACCCCCCCTGCGATACGTCCACAAATATATTTTTCTTATTTCTTATTCTTCATCAAAAAGGTTCTGTGTTGTGTGCTTTATATCGTAAGTTCTGAATGGTGAGGCTAACCAACGTCACACCAAGCTCCGAAACTTGTGACCTGACCCTCAGTTACAACTCAACTCTGACTCCATCTAAGCTCTCTAGCTCTCAACAACACAAAGACTCCGACCCAAAAGGTGGTCCAAGTGTTTTTCACATGCAAAGTGTTAATGAATTACTTCACAAAAAGACACCTGAATCTACCCCATACATATTCTATTTATATTACAAAATGGGCAAAAACCCTTGCATTATTATTCAAAATTCTAATTCTAAGTGGACTCCACTTTTCCACTTTCTAACTCCTTGCATGTGGTTGGTATTCGATCCAACTCTTTCTTTCTTTGAATTTTCACTGGTCTTCCTTCTTTCTCGGCTCACTGCTTCCTTTTCCCTTCCGTCACAATGGTTCCCTTCTTTCTTGGCAAGCGTTGCTTCCTTTGGTCCATCTAGTTACCTTATTTACTACGACTAACTCCCAAAATTTCCTACTCCAATAGGCCCCCAACACTAACTTGTGGCTCGTCCCGAGCCACTCAAGTTGTGTGTGCCTTCTACACTGATTTGTCTCAGTCCTGGAACTTTTTTTCCAGTTCATCTCCTTTTGTATTCATTTGTATGTTCTTTTCTAGAAGGTTCTCCATGACTTTCACTGTAATGTGCTTCTTCAACACTTGTAGGTTGTCTAAGTGCGCCTATTTTATTCTGGCTTTCTCTGTTTCCAGCTCTGTTATCATTTTTTCTGCTTTCTCTTGCAGGCGCTCCAACCGAGCCTATCTGATATGTTGTTCCTCCTAGATTATCTTTCCTTCTTCTTGCAGTTTTTTCATCTCCTGCATGACCCTCAGTCTCTCCAAGATAGGCATTGTCTTCTACCTCTGCTTTAGATCATGGACTAATGCCTTCAATTTTTCTTCTTGCCGATCCCACCGCTGGATCCTTTCATCTTCTACCAGGCTTGTCCAAAGTTGTGCGATCCTCCCTCTTTTGTGATTGGTACTAGGGTTATGAGAGAAACCCCTGAGGTTTCCTCATCGTCATATATGTTAATTAGGTCTATGAGGACATTGGCCACATCTGTCCCACTTAATGTTTTTGTTTACCCCAACTGCATCGTAGAAACAACTGACGACCTTGCCTATTGTGACATAATGCTTTAGTTTTCTGGATGAGAGGTCTCCTCTAGTGGAGTTGTCTCTGATCCATTTAGATCTCTCAGAGATTGATTGTATCAACCGAGATGATGCTTAAGGTTTCTAT
>ML852618.1:44020-56142 GCA_009831015.1 Picea engelmannii | reverse complement strand
TTGCAATGCATACTTATATTGTTTCAGTATACAAGTGCATGGCCTAGAACACCCAAAGATAATTGTTGTCTACTTGCATGCATAAATGTAAATTATGAATTCACGCTACATGTTATATCAAGCACGACAATATAATTCTACTTCACTCTAGACTTCAGTTGCAAACATCTATCAATGGGGAAGATCCCAAAATGATTCTATCATCTTCTTAATAGTAGAATTATGAGAGAAAAAAATACTAGACAATATCCAAAGTTGCATGGGTATAGAAACTATTAAAAGTGTTAGATGGGAAATTAATTTAGTACCAATGTTCCAGGTAAGATTCCATATGAGGTTTATTTTATGCTCATAAATATTCTCTGATGCTTTCCATAGAGATCATGGACCAATCGGGTGCTAAGCCACAGATCAATGTAGTCATTAAGATCAAGGAGAATATGAACCATCGAATCACTCTATGTCAAGAACACATCGTGGTCATTGGATTTCCTAACTACAAATGCATATTAATGCATACTAAAGAAACACACTAAGAAACACACTTTTACCTAATGATACATTAGACTAAGTTGATCTTAACTAACTCCCAAGTGTCTAAATATCCTAACATCCCCCCTTAAGAACAACTTGGGATAGGATTGAAGGATCTACAAAGACGACACAATAGGATATGGAATGAGGCATTAGCACCTATCCCCCCTTAGTGATAACTTCCTGAACTCCTAACATAGATCGAATTTTGGAAAACTGTGTTTTTGTAAGACTTTGTGAAAATGTCTGCAACTTGATCTTCTATAGGAAAAAAGAGCACTTTGATAACTCAATCATGAATGAGCTTTCTAATAAACTGCATGTGTAGTTCGATGTGTTTGTTGTGTTGGTGCTAAACTAGGTCTTTGGGAACCTTGGTGACACTCTGATTGTCGCACCAAAGGCTATTTGAATGTTGATGTTGGAATCCAAACTCTGAAAGGATATGTTGAAATCATAAGTCTTCCTAACTTACATTAACCACTACTAGGTACTTTGTTTCTATTAAAGAAAGAACAATAGCATGTTGTTTCTTATAGTCCCAAGTGACAGGTCTTGAACCAAAGTTGAAAACATAACCTATAGTATACTTTCGATCATCAGGGTCGTCAACCCAATCTGAATCAGTGAAACCAACAAATAAAGGAGTCCCCCCTGAACTGTAATGCATCATGAAATGAATTGTACCCTGGACATACCGAAGTATTCTTTGGGACGCTTTCCAATGGATTTCATGGGGTGTTTACATATACCAGAAAACAAGACCAACGGCGAAGGAATTATCAAGACGGGTATGAGTCAAGTACAAGAGGCTACCAACTAACTAATGGTACAAAGTGGCATCAAACTCGGGAGAAATATAGGTGGCAGCAAGTTAGACTCTAGACTGAAAGGGAGAAGGCATTGAATTACAATCTTCCATGTGAAAGCGGTGAAGGTCACAAGCATACTTAGATTGGGAAAAATAAATTCCTTTCTTGGTTTGCAAAACTTGGAGGCCAAGGAAATAGTGCAAAAAACCTAACTCTGTCATTTCAAATTTCTTCTTAAGGTTGGTTTTCACATGGTTTAAAAGTTTTGGGTGACTACTAATGAGGATAAGGTCATCAAAATAAAGAACAAGGATTATGAGATGGCTTCATACTTTCTTGGTATAAACATTAGGATCATAATGGCATCTAGAAAAGTCGGTGTCAAGAAGAAAACTGTCCATTTTGGCATACCAAGCTTGGGGAGCTTGCTTAAGACCATAAAGAGATTTCTTAAGGCGACAAACAAGGCTAGAGTCATTCTGAACATAGTCAGGAGGTGTTCCATGTATATTTTGTCTTGTAAATCCCCATGCAAAAAGGCATATTTGACATTCATTTGATGGACCTCCCATTTATGTGAGGTGGCAAGAGCAAGAACAAGGCAGATGGAATTCATTTCAGCTACAGGGGAAAAGGTTTCATTATAGTCAATTCCTTCAACTTGGCAAAATCATTTGACAACTAATCGAGCCTTGTGTCTTTCAACACTTTCATCTTATGCATACTTAGTTCTCTAGACCCATTTACATCTGACAAGTTTTCTTCCTTTTGGAAGAGGTACAAGATCCCAAGTATCGTTTTCCACTAAATAACAATATTCTTCATTCATTGTTGTATCCCAATATGAATGACCTAAAGCTTATGCAAATGTCTCTGGATCATGAGTCTCTGAAACTTAAGCCAAAAGAGAAGAATTTTGTTGGAACTATGAACGTGTCTGACGTTGATCTGAAGGATCACCAGCAAGATCACTAATTGTTTCTCGTGTTGAACGGACCCATCTAGGAAGCGGTGGTGTTAGTGCAAGTTCAGGTTCAATGGACTTATCTGGAGGACGATGAGCAAGCAGAGGTGGATTTTCATCCTCATTGTCATCATCTCAAGAAGAATAAGAAACCAGAATAGGAACAATAGATGGCAGAAACATCGAAGATGGCTCGCATGTCAAAGAAGACACAAACGTCAAATTAGACTTGCAGGCCAAGAGATTTTCATCAAATTTAACATCTCTTCTAATAATAATTTTATTATAGTGTGGTTGAAGAAGTTTATAACATTTGACATCTTTAAAATAACCAACAAATATACACTTCTCACTTTGAAACTGCAATGCTTTCATTTTCTCATTAGGAATGTGAGCCCATGTTGCACTGCCATATACACAGAAGTGACTTACATCTAGCATATGTTTATTCCATGCTTATTCTGGTGTTATATTTTTAAGAGTCTTTGTGGGAGTGCGATTTACTATGTAATTTACATAGTTATTGGCTTTCGCCCAATACTTTAGACTTAATCCCTTAGATTGGATCATACAATTAGCCATTTTTTTAAAGTGAGTTTTTTTCTCTCAGCAACACCATTTTGTTGTGGTGTATATGAAACAATGTATTGCATTTGGATTCCTTGTGCAGTGCAATAAATTATAAAATTATTGTTCACGTATTCGCCTCCATTATTTGTTATTAACCTTTGAAGTTGGTGTCCAGGTTGTTTTTCTACAAGGGCCTTGTAGGCCAAAAACTTGTTAAAAAAAATTCTCTTGAGTTTTAGAAAGTAAACCCTAGTGTGTCTGGAAAATTCATCAATGAAAGTTAAGAAATACTTGCACCCATAAAAAGAAAGAGAAGAAAGTGCACCACACAAGTCAATGTGAACAAGCTGCAAAGGGGTCGATGTGTGTCAAAAGGCACGTTTGTCAAAATTCTCCCAATGATGTTTTTCAAGTGTCAAGAACACAACCGGCACAAACACCATCTTTGCATGAAATAAGAGGAATGTCAGTCACCATTTGTTGATTACATAGTTGTTGCAATGAGCAATAGCTTAGATGACCAAATCGTTCATGCCAAAGTTTGTTCAATTCATCAGTACGAGCAACAAAAACTGATGGAAAAGATGATGAACCAAAGTTGTCAAACTTGTACAACCTGGTAACATCATCGACAATTCTAAATGCAAGAACATGTTGAGGATCTTATAGATCCTTGATTACAAATTGGTGAGGTGAAAACTCTACGGTTTTACCTTCACCTGAATGAGTGATTTAATACATCGATAGAAAGTTGCAGGAAAGACTTGGAACACATAATACATCATTAAAATGACCATTATCTACTTGAATTGTTCCAAATCCCACAACACTAAGAGATCTATCATCACCAACAAATATTTTCTTAGTGTTACATTCATTTAAAGCAGAAAATACGGTTTTATCCTTAGCCATATGATAAGATGTTTCATAATCAATAAGTCATTCATCAAAAGAAGTAGAAGTTACATTGAAGGAGAAACCAAAAGCATAAAGTGCATGTCCATGAGAAGAAGAAGTAGTAGAATCAATATTGATTTTGTGCTTCTTCATCATTGTTTTTAAAAATGTCATCTTCTTAAAACATTTGGACTCATCATGACCATCTTTCCCACAAAAGTTGCAATGTTTATTCGTCTTCTCACTTTTAGATTTTGCTTCTTTGTCACCATTAGGAGTGGAAGGTGGATGAGAAGGTTTGGGACCCTTGTTTTGTTTGTTGTTGTGGAGAGGATGTTGCTTCTTGGGATTCTTGAGTTTATCTTTCTGCTTGGCCACTAAGGTTTTGTTGGAGTACCTGCAATTTTATTCACTCCAAGCCGCACAAGCTTATCTTGTTCTCTAATCAAAGCATCACAAAAAGACTCAAGAAATGGTGTTTTATAAGCAGCCCTTAGAGATTCTCTGGTGGCATAGAAGGTAGATACAAATACTGAATATGCACTGCCAAACTTAGCAAGAATAATATATATGCAATGTTCTTCTTCCATCTTTATGTTACATTTTTCACACAAATTCTAAGTATTTTGAACTTAGATAAATAGTCTTCAATGCAAGAAAAACCATTTGGACTTAAAGTCATTATCTGATTTTTTATCTGGTGGGCTTAAAAAATATTGTGTTTACCAAACACAAATTCATTTTTTTCTCAATCTTCATCAGGGTCATCAATTCCTTGAAGGTGAAACCTTAAATCATGAGAGATGGACATTTCAATCAGTCTACCTGTTTCATCATTCTTAATTGTCCATTTGATTTTCTTTTCATCATTATTAGGTTCTAGTTTTTTCCCCATGGTAATCTGGTACAATCATTTACTTCTTAATAAATCCTTCATATGGAATTTCCATTGGAAGTAGTTGGTGCTGGTAAGCAAAAGATCATTGAAATAAGCCATATTAAATATGCAGATAATTAGATTTAAACACTGAAACTGATGGTCTGGATGGAAAGATCTCGAAAAATTAGATTGTTTAAAAAAAAAACATTGAAAACATACTTCAGATATGAAAGTTATATCATTTTGAAAAAAAGGCATAAATGGGAATCAAAGAGCCACGTGGCAAGTAGAAAATGGTCCACGTGGTGATACTCCTCCTAACTGTGCCTATAAGCTCACTTTTAAATAAGTTACTTATGAAGTGTCTCATTTTTATAGAACAAGTGAGAATAATTTTTATAATGAAGTGACTTTATAAATGAAAGTTGCATGCAAAAAATATTTAAAGTTTGTTAATAGTGATTCACTTTTAAAACTTAAATGAAATGCACTTTACAATCAATGCATGATTTTTTTCAAAAAACAAAAAACAAAAGATAGATTTGAACTCAAGACCTCTTACTAAGTAAAGTAACTTTTAACCAAGTGAGCTAATGCAAAACATATTATATTGTTTAGAAGGGAAATTGGGAGGTGGTGTTGTTGTTTCTGTTGTTGTGGAAGACAACCTTGGAGAGCGTGCTCATAAAAAACTATTTTCACACTAGAAAAAAAAATTGTTTCTCAATGAAAAATAAGATTATATCTCAGTTAGCTTATCCAAAAAATGCAAATTTCTCTCTATTTCTAATTTACCAAGATCACACAAAGCGCACGACAAAAAGTATACGTAGACACGAAAACCATTTCTGAAATGTTTCTAATTTATCGAGATAGCACATGACACGGGGCAAAGAGCATATGAAAATTCAAAATAGTAGCAACCCGAACATAAAAAACAGAAAACAAAAATAATAACTCTGCAAAAATTGAAAAAGGCATATTTGGGCTTTATACCTCCGGATCTAACTGAAATGGTTGTATCTTCGACAAACGAAAACCTTTTTGAGTGAAACAAAAAACATTCATGACTGAAAGAAACTCTCTTGGCGCAACGGAACAGTCCTCTCAGCCCAGAAATGTACGAAAATGGAATAAACCATAGATGAGGCAACGCGATTTCACGATCTCGATCTACAATGAGAGCGGGTCTTCAAATGAGCTATGATACCATGTTCGACAATACAAGTATTCCAATAGAGGACAAACACCTTCAGTAACCACTCACAAAACAAGATCAAAGATCAACACACTGATGTTTTGACATGGTAAAACTCCTAAGGGAAAACGTCCACAGCAAGGTGGCCACTTGGAGCAATTTATTAATGCAAAAGAACAAAATTACAGAGAGATTTACAAGAGAGTTTCTCACAATCGATCATTGGAAAATGACCCTCCATACTCTTTAAATAGAGATCATGGACCAATCGAGTGTTAAGCCACGAATCAATGTATTCGTTAAGAACGGAGAGAATATGAATCGTCAGATCACTCTATGTCGAGAACATATCATGACCGTCGAATTTCCTAACTATAAATGCATACTAATGCATATTAAAAAAACACATTTTTACCTAATGATACATTAGACCAAGTTGATCTTAACTAACTCCTAAGTGTTTAAATATCCTAACACTTCATTCATGTAGTGGATATGTCCTAGCATTGGTGCCCCTAGAGGAATGTTGGTTGCAAGGTTCCCTATCTTAGCACGAGGCATTCATTCCCTTATTTCTGCCATTTTGTGTGCATATTTGTTTTCTTTCGTTTGAATATTATTTTTGGCTATGCAACTTCTTTTTGGGCAGTGAATGAATGGATGCATGAGCACATCTTGAATGTATGAGAAGTTAAAATTTCATTTGGATAAAATTTATTTTTTCTTCAATGTTTGATTAGTTTCAACCATTAAATCAGCAATTCCTTAAAAGGGTGTGTGTTGAAAGTACATGTCAGAAGTATACATTCACAACTAGACATTTGTGGGCAGGTTTCAAGTGGATAGATTGTTGAAGATTTTTATCTCGAAAAAATCCCTTCAATAATATCCATCCAATTCACATCTAGATGTTCATTGTCAACTTGATCATTTTAGAGTAGCAATCCAAAACTTTTATCTTCAAATTCAATTCTTCACAAAAGAAACATATATAAATACTATAGATACTATGGAATTTGCATGAATTATTAGTTCAAATATTGCAACATAAATTAATTTTCTTTAAATGCTTGTTTTTGTGCACCTTGACTTCAAGTTATTTTAGGATATCATTCATCCATTAGTTGACCTTGGATTTGACAATGTTTCCAAGAGCCTAGTTGCTTTGATAAAATGTTTATACACCAACATTTGGTTATATATACATTTGACATTGACTTATTTTCTTTTATCTTTTTATGTTTGGTAGGGAGGCAAAGAAACCAAGTCCTATATCAAACAAAATGTATCGACCACAATGGGGCACACCTCATATCATAGCACTTTGCCCTTCCGAGCCAAGTATCTCTAACTAAGTCATCCAATAATATGTTGGAATCCAAATTACAAAATTCTATTTAAAACCAAGAGAAGCGACATCACACTTTTCTCCTAAGGTGCAAATGTGTGGTCAGCGAAGAATATACCACAATGGTGATGTTGGCTTTCATAAAATTGAAGAAAACCAAAATTGGCAACTCTCCAATAAATAGGTTTGCAAGAAATATCATAAAATGATTGCCCAACATGGAACCATAACTACCTAGCAAACTGAAAAATCTCAAAAAATAACTACCTAACAAACTGAAAATCCCCAAAAAGAGATTGTTTGATATCCTCTTTCTTGCCACATGCACAACATACCATTAGCGAGACTAGTCCAAAATATTTGATGTTTTTTATCCAATCCTTGAAAAATAACTTGCCACCCCAGTGCTCTAATAAGTTTAAATGTATACCAAGTGGATGAAATAGCATTAGTGTTATGTGGCAAATGTTGGTCGGACAACCAGAACAATCAACAAAGAAATATTTGGTATATAAGGTAAATATTGTTGATGTCTATCATTTGTAATAGTCCTTTTTACCATCTAGGGCTCCCTGGTTTTGAAAAGAATTTAGAGAACTGGGCAGTTAGTCATTTGAAATAGAATATTCAAGGTTTTAGGTGTTAAAATTAGCAACATCGATAGTCATTCTCCAATGTGAGGCCTTAAGTGGCCACCCTGAGGCTATCCAGGGAGATTTGGAGATTCAAAAAGTCTTGTGAAGTCATGGAAAAAGTCAGAGTGAACGTACAAACTCTGTTAGCCAGGCAAAAGTCGGGAAAAAGGTGATGTTGAATAAAGTATTGTGAGCCATGAGCAAAAGTCAAAGGGAAAGTAAAACCTTTGTGAGCCATGAGCAAAAGTCAAGGTAGAGTCCAAGCAAAATTCAAGACGAACATAAAAGTATTATGAGCTAGGTTGATGTGTGGGATGACCCTTTTGGTCCTTGTTGTGATCCTCTTAGAGTTGGCCACTCTAAAGAGACACTTTAGCATGTGACCATGATAAAGGACCAAATGACCACATGGTATGAAAATGTCTTCTTTTATTAATGTAATAATGCTATGTAAGCAGGATGGGACCATGTGTAAAGAGAGAGAGTGATAAGATGTGTAAAATGTGTAAAATGTGCTTGCCTGTGATGTCATTAGTCTAAATGACTAAAGTTGTAATGTAATTAGTCTACAAGACTAAAGTCAAATGTAATGTTGAATTAAAAGGCCAAAAGCCTAAGTTGTAAAGTTATAAAGTTAAGTTATGTCAATGAGAAAACATAAGAAGGGGTCGAACCTCCTAGGAGCAACAACTTAAGTTGTTCATGGGGTCGACTTAACCCAAGGAGAAGATAAGACTTCTAGAAATTCAAAGCTAACCTAAGAAGGCAATTTGACTTAACCCAAGGAAGCTTCCAAATGATAAGGATAACCCAAGATTGAAGTGTTGATGATTGCAGCGTCGTGTGACATTCTCCAGGATACGTTCTCCTCTGTGACTGAGTTGATTCGACCTGTGAGAGAGCCCGGTGTTGGGTATGCCCATGTGATTGGGTGCATCGTTTTCCTCTCTGTGAGAGTTGAGTCGCCACCCAGTGTTGGGTGTGCCCATGTGATGGGTGTATTGTTCTCCACTGTGTGAGAGTTGAGTCGATGTGGTACTCCAGATGATTCTCCTGTGGACTCAGTTGAGATAGAGATCTGTTGAGTATGATGTCCTTGTGGTTGAGCACTAGTGGACGTGTGGATCCCTTGCTATATTGTCTAAGTGTAAGATTTACTTGTAACCCTAATTGTGATGTAAATGGTACAAGTCGGCCCCACCATATGTGAAAGATAATTAAGGTTTATTGTAATAATTACTTATATTTTTGAGTTATTGAGGTCAGCCTTGTTGTGCCAATAGATAAACCTATTGTTGTGTCTGGTCTTGTATAAATAAAGGTGATTTCCCCATTGAAGAAGCACACTTGTCACTTGTCATTTGGAAATTTCAGACCTACCTTTAAGGCTGAAGTGTGCACCTCTCTTGGGCGCTAGTTTCAAGGTTGTAGTAGCACCCGCTTGTGTGCATTATGGATTATGGTTGGGGGATCATCTCTTGATAATATAACAAAGGATTGTTGGGTTTTCTTCCCTTGAATAGAAGGGTTTCCCAGGATATTTCTTGTGTTCTTGTGCATGGTAATTCTTCTTGTGATCTTGGATATTGCAACACTTGTGTATGGTGTAGTTGGATTTGTTTATGGTTCAAGTACATGCTTAATGAAATAAACCTCATGTGTGAGCCTAGCATAGTGAAAATTCAACATGGTATCAGAGCATAGGTCTTGAAGAATCCATTTCACAAACCTTCAAGCAAGACGTCCTCTCTTCTGTAGAACCGTACGGTCCTCCTAGGGTTTCCAGAAAAAGGTATGGCCCTCTCTTTTTTTGATGTTTCAGCACCTTCCACTAAAACGTTGGGGATAAAAGTTACATAGGAATGTACAACCTCCTTCAACGCACCTCTAGCAACCTTCAAATTGCAATTCCAAGAATTTTGGATTTTTGGCCCTAGGGTTTCGTAATTTTCTGCAGAAATTTCGGTTTTAGAGTTTATGCAGCTCATTAAAGGAGTTTTCAAGCTTACCAATTTTCTTCTAACCTTCAAGGCTTATTGTTGGCAGTCATAAGCACAACTAAACCTAAGATTGCTAGCCTAGCCTAGCCGTTAGGTTTCCTAGCCTAATTGTTAAGGGTTTGTGGAAGAATCTACAAACCAAGAGGAACGGAACCTTGGTGGAAGATAGGCTTGATGGTTCAAGCAACTTCAATTCCTGGAAGTCAATACTTCAGATCACCCTGGAAGAGGATGACCTATTGAGTGTGATACAAAAAGGCTTTACCAAAGACAGTGATCGATGAAGAGAAAGAAAGACAACTTACCTCCACTGCTAATGTTGATCCAGAGCCACATCAGAGAGATGAAGACATCAAAGATGAAGCCTTCTTATTCATATCAGCACTTGCAGGTACGGTTCCTACTAATAATGATATTTGGTTAATTGACAGTGGTGCCTCCAAGCACATGGCCGGATATAGAGATCATCTGACAGATCTTGTTGAGAAATGTTGAAATAATGTAACTGCGAAGAGCATTCTTATTATTATTGGATTAAATCTCCACTACGGATTAATCATGTCATTATTATTATTATTGTTATTGGATTAATCCCCATTGTGGATTAATCATGTCGGTAATTGTATAAGGACCAAATCCCCCTTTGCGGATTGGTCATCGGACAATTATAAAGAGCAGAATAAGAAGTCGGCCCCAGCAGTTATTATGGAAGACCCGGAATTAATTAAAGGTGGGTTTACCCACCCAGAGTGAGAGGTCGGCCCTGCTAGTTGTGACCTTTCACACGTGCCAGTCTTGTATAAATAAGAGGCTAGCACATCACTTCAAACACACAACTCACTTGCTCATTCTCTTATGAGGCAAGCTGCAATTACCAGTTGGAGAGAGGGAGAAGAGTGGCGCATCTCTTGGAGAGGACTATCTGTATTGGTTTGAGTTATCTCTTGAACATTGTTTAAGCTATTTATGATAAGGAAGTTTTGCTGGGTTTTCTTCCCCTAGAGGGTTTCCTAGGATAAACGTTGTGTCTCTTGTGAATGTGTATTTCTCAGTGATCTTGTTCTTATGTTGCTCTTATCTATTGAAATGCAAAGAACTATAATAATGGCATAAACATTAACATGGTATCAGATCCAACCTAAAGGAAGCACAATTTGCAAGAGGAAAAACGTCACTGTTACCGTACCCAAAAATTAGGGTTTTGCAAAAGTGAATCTTTTTAGCTCCCTAACCACCTAGAAAGTTGCGCCCTCCCCCAAGGATCATTTTGGCACTTAGAGCGCACCTTTTCAGTGGCTAGATCTCCTGAAAAGTGAAACCCTAGTTTCACAAAGTACCAGAAAACCAGAGTACCAGAAGTACCAGAAAACCAGAAGCACTAGTCTAGAAATCCGCAAATCAAGTTTGAGGGGGTAAAAGTTGGATTTTCGAAATTCCGACTGCACTAGCTAACTCGCCTCATCTCAGCGCATCTATCCCCTGGATCAGATTTTCAAAACTCGAAGTTTGAAAAATTAGGGTTTCCTCATAAAACCCTAAGTTGCAGCTGCAGTTGCAGTACCAGTTGCAATTGCAGCCGTAGAACCAGTTGCAATCACCCTTGAAATTTTCTCAAGAGTTGGCAATGATTACCACTGCTACCAGATGAAGCCACTACCTACAAATATTATCAAAGGTATGTACTTACATATGCTTAATGGTTAAACTCTAAAGAGTATTTGCAGGAGAAGGGATCTTTTGCCATAGATCCAGAAGGATCTCAAGATCCAACACATTCAGAGGAATGATGCAACCCAGGTGTGATTATTTTGATATACATCTATTTGTCATGGCATTATCTTAATCAATGTTGCATGTTGAAGTTATGATCAAATTATTACAAGGATTGAAAGTTGATCATAGAGCTTATCCTCTAACCTAACCTTCTGTCAAGATAGTGTATTGTCTTAGTACCACAGACAGGTTGAAGAAAGCACTCGTCACTTGAGTGAAGGAGACCTAGAAGAAAAGCAAGCACTCACTCTTGAGGACAAGGCTCCAGGTTTGATTAATCAAGATTCAAAGGTACACATGACAAGCTGATGACTTTAGTTGAGATAGCAATTGTCGTAAAGTATTATACTTGATAGCATGTGAGAATATAGAGGTAAAATACTTTGTCTGATATGACTAACACCTCCTCTAGGAGAAACCTCGTGTGTTAGTTTCAGATTGCCATGGAAGAATGCTTGGTCACAACACTATGAGAGTGTTGACCTCATTTCATATTGTATTCCTTACCTTT
>ML852618.1:14689-39620 GCA_009831015.1 Picea engelmannii | reverse complement strand
TAATCCCCATTGTGGATTAATCATGTCGGTAATTGTATAAGGACCAAATCCCCTTTTGCGGATTGGTCATCGAACAATTATAAAGGGCAGAATAAGAAGTCGGCCCCAGCAGTTATTATGGAAGACCTAGAATTAATTAAAGGTGGGTTTACCCACCCAAAGTGAGAGGTCGGCCCTGCCAGTTGTGACCTTTCACACGTGCCAGTCTTGTATAAATAAGAGACTAGCGCCTCACTTCAAACACACAACTCACTTGCTCATTCTCTTATGAGGCAAGCTGCAATTACCAGTTGGAGAGAGGGAGAAGAGTGGTGCATCTCTTGGAGAGGACTATCTGTATTGGTCTGAGTTATCTCTTGAACATTGTTTAAGCTATTTATGATAAGGAAGTTTTGCTGGGTTTTCTTCCCCTAGAGGGTTTCCCAGGATAAATGTTGTGTCTCTTGTGAATGTGTATTTCTCAGTGATCTTGTTCTTATGTTGCTCTTATCTATTGAAATGCAAAGAACTATAATAATGGCATAAACATTAACAAGAAAGAGACCACTCTACATGTACTTGGAGACAATGCCAGATATAATGTGAAAGGGGTTAGAACTTCTATATTCCAACTAGATTCTGACATACCCCATCAGTTGAGTGAGGTACTATATGTACCTGGGATGAAAAGGAACCTTGTCTCCATTTCTGTCTTAGAGGATAAAGGCTACAAGGTTTACCTTTTCTGAAGGAAAAGTTCGTGCATGGCACAAGGACTCACATATGAATTATGTCCGAGTAATTGGTGTTCGAGAAAACAGCTTATACAGGTTGACTGTCTGACTTGTCCAAGCCCCGTTACATGATACTATTAGCTTGAGTGAGCTATGGCATAGGAGACTTGCTCACATTCATTATAGAGCATTTCTAGCTCTAGGGAAGATGGTAACAAGCCTTCCAGACATACAGATTCAAAATAATGGTGTTTGCAGAGGATGTGCTCTTGGCAAGAATGTCAAGGGGTCCTTCTTGAGCAGTGACAGCAAATCCAAGGGGATCTTGGACTTGATACATTCAGATGTGTGTGGACCAATGATCGTTGCCTCCTTGAACAGATATTTGTACTAAGTGCTCTTCATAGATGATCACTCTCAGAAGACATGGATTTATTTCTTGAAGACTAAGGATTGAGTCCTTGCAAGATTTCGAGAATTCAAAGCTCAGGTTGAGAACCTGACCGGAAGGAAGATCAAGGTGCTAAGATCAGATAATGGAGGAGAATACACCTCCAAGGATTTCAGTGATTTCTGTATTGAGACAAAGATCAAGAGGGAGTACACAATTCCTTATAACCCTCGGCAAAATGGGGTTGCAGAGAAGAACGGAATCATCATTGAGGCAACCAAAGCAATGATGCATGATCAGAGTCTACCTATGATTATGTGGGCAGAAGCATCCATGACAGTAGTATACGTTCAGAACAGGAGTCCTCACCAGATTTTGAAGAATATGACTCTCGAAGAAGCCTTCATCGGAGTGAAGCCTGAGGTTGGACACTTCAAGATATTTGGGTGTCCAATATACTTTCATGTACCCAAGGAGAAGAGGTTTAAGCTAGACCCTTCAGGCAAAAAAGGTACATTTGTGGGATACAGTGAATCTTCGAAGGCATATCGAATCTACATCCCTGGTCAAAGACAGATTGAGGTGAGCAGAGATGTCCTCTTTAAGGAAGAGATAGCCTTTCGAAGATCCAGAGAATCTCATATGGAGATTGACAGCAAGGCAGTAACTTCTCCCCCTTCAGTAGTTCAGAGGGAGACATCCATTGTTCTAGTCGGTCCAGTTGATCCAGTTGCTCCAGTTGATGTCCCCAGAGACATGTAGTAGTCCATAAAAGGCCTGCCTATCTCGACAAACTCTACAGGAGGAAGAGGGACATGCAGCTCCTCGATGCACATTATGAGAGAGCAAGAAACCAAAGAGATTTTCAAGATATATTTCAGCCATGAGCCACATCATTGATATTGAGCCGTCTTGTCATGGAGAAGCAGCAGATCAGCAGGTATGGCAAGATGCCATGACAGAAGAGTATCATTCCATCATGAAGAATGATGTGTGGGATATTGTTCTGAGACCAGAAGGGAAGTCTGTAGTGACTTCCAAGTGGATCTATAAGATCAAGCATGCAGCTGATGGAAGTGTCGAGAAATTCAAAGCGAGATTTGTAGCCAGAGGATTTTCACAAGTGGAGGGAATTGATTATGAGGAGACATTTGCTCCAGTAGCCCGATACACTTCCATTCATACTATCATTGCACTAGTTGCATCCATGGGTTGGAAACTACATCAGATGGATGTAAAGACAGCCTTTCTCAATGGTGAGATTGAGGAAGAAGTTTACATCGAGCAACCAAAGGGATTCGTGATACATGACGAAAAATCTCATGTGTGCAGGTTGAAGAAATCCATGTATGGACTAAAGCAGGCACCTTGTGCTTGGTACGAGTAGATGGATGGATTCCTGATGAGTTTGGGCTTCAGCAAAAGTGTTATTGATCCAAACCTATATTATCACATTGTTGGTGATGAGTGCCTGATCTTGGTCCTGTACGTTGATGATTTTTTCCTCACCAGTTCATAAAGACTTATTGTTGAATGCAAGCGAGCATTGACTTCTGAATTCGAGATGAAGGATCTAGGTATGATGCACTACTTCTTGGGACTAGAAGTATGGCAGAGGATTGATGAGATTTTCATGAGTCAAGGAAGATATACAGTGGAGATATTGAAGAAATTTGATATGATAGACTACAAATCCATGCCTACACCAATGGTGATGGATCTAAATGAACGAGGCTTCTACTGATTCAGGTGAGATTGATTCACATTTATACCGAGAGCTAATTGGATCATTGATGTATCTGGTTAACACCAGACCTAATATATGTTATGCAATGAATGTACTTAGTCAGTCAAGATAGACTCACTGGATAGCAGTGAAGCAAGTATTGAAATATCTACAAGGCACAGTTGTATATGCCTTGAGATATGCCTCCAGTGTAAACATGAGATTGCAGGGATATGCCGATGCAGATTAGGCAGGGAGCCCAATGGACCGAAAGAGCACATCTGATTGTTGTTTTACCTTGGGGTCTGCCATGGTTTCCTAGTGCAGTAGAAAACAAAGCTCTATGGCTTTGAGTACTGTAGAAACAGAGTATATAGCATTGAGTGTGGCAGTCCGCGAAGCAATGTGGATTTGCAAGCTCCTTACAAATTTATTTGATCATGAGATGGATTCTACCATTATTCATTGTGATAACCAAAGTTGTGTGAAGCTCTCTGAGAATCATGTGTTTCACGATAAATTGAAACACATTGAGATAAAATACCATTATATCAAAGACATGGTGCAGAGGAAAGCAGTACACGTGCAGTACCTTCCTACACATGAGAAGATTGCAAATATCTTCACCAAACTGCTTGTCAAGACGAAGTTCGAGTACTTCCGTGAGCGACTTGGCCTGGTGGAGAATGCATCCCTAGTTGAGAGGGAGTTTTGATGATTGCAGCGTCGTGTGACATTCTCCAGGATACGTTCTCCTATGTGACTGAGTTGAGTCGATATGTGAGAGCGCCCAGTGTTGGGTATGCCCATGTGATAGGGTGCATCGTTCTCCTCTCTGTGAGAGGTGAGTCATCCCCCAGTGTTGGGTGTGCCCATGTGATGGGGTGCATCGTTCTCCTCTCTGTGAGAGGTGAGTCATCCCCCAGTGTTGGGTGTGCACTAGTTTCAAGGTTGTAGAAGCACCCTCTTGTGTGCATTAGGGTTTATGGTTGGAGAATCTTCTCTTGAGAATATAGCAAAGAATTGTTGGGTTTTCTTCCCTTGAGTAGAAGGGTTTCCCAGGATATTTCTTTTGTTCTTGTGCATGGTAATTCTTCTTGTGATCTTGGTTATTGCAGCACTTGTGTATGGTGTAGTTGCATTTGTTTATGGTTCAAGTACATGCTAAATGAAATAAACCTCATGCTTGAGCCCAATATAATGAGAATTCAACATGAAGATCCCAAGAAGATCGACTTAACCTAACTTGAGATCAGATCCAAAAGAATAAGAAGGACAAGAGAAGCATTTCGCTGCACACAAGAAAACATTCAGCAAACCGTAGTCGCCACGTCTAGCATTGAACAAGGGTTTCACGACTTACTTTGAGGGATTCGATCTACACTTTCAGGAGGGCATAGGGGCTGATCTTGTGCTCATTAGAAAGCTCTCAACCTCCTCTACAAATCTATATTGAACGCTCCAAGAGATAATTTGTCAGCAAGAAGATATAAGCTAAGAAAGGGTTCGATCCAGTTTTCAACCAGCAAACAGAAGTCAATTTTGGAAAGGATCGATCTGCATTTTGAGAAGGAATTTGGCAAGGTGTTCAATGCCTTCTTGTAGCCCAGCATAACGAGAGTGGAATGCAAAAAGAACAACCTCATTTGGTGCATCCAGTAAGGAGAACGAATTATCCAAAGTCAGGACTGCAGAAAATTGTCAAAACTGCAGAAAAGTTACAACCCTACCAATTATTCAGGTTTCCAGCCAGAATCTAGTCAAGCATTGGGTTAAGGAAGCAAGAAGAAATCCTTAGGAAGTCCAATCTACATGTATTTGCTCAGATCTAACAAGCAGCCCATGAAAAAGTTCTCTAGTCGTCCTCTCTCTCTTTGATGTATTGTAGCACCCCTTGAGAGTTTGATTGTATTTCTTGCAAGCTTATTACTTAATAAAAGAAAGATCGTTTGCTGGGGTATTTCTCCCTGTATAGGTTTCCCCAGGGTAAATGTGGTGTTAATGTGCATGCTCTTGATTTACGCTACTATGGTTATTCAGTATTGATTATTTTGTGAAGGATGGAATCAAAGTGTTGAAAAAAAATTAAAAGAATATCTACTTATTATATCAAGCTCATAAATTTAACATTAGGCATGGGTGGGACATTGTTTCCATACCTCTACGGGCTCTTTTGGATCTCTTTCAAGGCTGTGTATGATCTTTGAGTTAGAGCACATGGTGATTAGTTTAATTTAATTGATCCAGATGATAGGTATAAGGCAACCCTCAAGGGTATTTTTCCTATGTGGAGACACACTTGATCATGGAGACACAGCTGTGGTTATTGTTTTTTGGGGGTTGCATGTCCTTCAGCCTCAATTAGGGCTAAACTAGTATTGTAGAATTCCAAATGGATGACCATGGATGCCTGCTGAAATTGTGTTGCAATAGAGTTTTTTCACTTTTGAATTTTTTTGGGGGACTACCCACAATCGGTGGCATTTTTTCTCTCCATGGTGGGATTTTTTAAGACTAATAGTCACCGTAGTCTATTCCCAGGGAAATGCAGCTTTTAGGTTCTTTAAAATAACGTTCGAGGTTGGCATTGTAAATCACTTATAAATAAACATCAAAATAAAGACACAATGAAACGATGTCAACTATCAATGTTCCTTTCACTTTTTTTCCAAAACCTTGTACATGTACATTCACAAGGAACATAACGAAATCAATTTGACATAAGAATGCATGTTCATAGGGACTGACATCATTCTCATCAATGTCCAGATACCAGTATGTGTCCAACTCTCCCAGGGAACGAGTGGAAGAGAATAATGGACAGATTGACTACGAAGCCATCAATAGATATATTGAGAGCTCTGTGTCCATAAAGGTATACTGGAAATTTATTTACTATTTATTGAAATCTGCAAACTAATTACTGCATATTCCTTACACGTTGGTTGCTTAATAAGTACCTAGCTAGTACTTCAACCATATGCATAAGAAAATGTCTTAAAACATAATATCAGGATAATACAAAACAGATATGTACTATCCAGTGTCATGTAGTAGTAATACAATCAACTTCATGCTTCATTAGATACAATCAACTCCATGTTTTCATTAGATTCACAATTAGTTTCCAAGAGAAAGGACAAATTATTCAAGGAACGTATGTGCCTTCTCCAATAAAGTCAGCAATCCGCATAAGACCCAGCATCGACAATATTGCAAGCAATAACATTTACCAAATAAAGCTGGGGGTATTTTCACGAAAGCATTTTTCATGCCTGCAGTTGGAATCACCAACCAAAGGACAAATGTAAAAATTACAAAAAAATGAAGATATATGAACAATGATAACTATAATGGTAAACCCTAGTAGTTTATAGTACTTTTGAATTGTTACAATACCTCCAGCTATACCAGGAGTCCATCCAGTGTAGATGGTTTCAAATTCATTTAATTTTCCTACAGTTATTCTGTTGAATTCTCTATTCAGTAGGCAGCACTTGTGACATCTCTCTTCTTGGAAGGGTACAAATTGTGGTATGTTTTCAGCCGGTGAATGAATTGTCTTTATTCTTGAAAACACAGTATCTGTAATATATTTGCGAAGTTGTGGTTGTGAGCAGTATCTTCATTTGCAGTGTCAAACATGGCCAAAATGATAATACTGTTAGCAATCATTATATCTCCGAGTTTCAAGGAAAGAATTCAAATAGAATACACACCACAATCATATTTGAATACATTGATTTTGGTTAAAGTGAAAAATAATCTTCCATCAACTACAGAGTATCCAACTCTTGTCTAATGAGGAAAGTTACATCAAAGAGAAAACTCAATAGCTACCTATGCATGAGAGATGAATTTATGGAAATAAAAAAGAGTGTTCTAGATCCTTGCTGAAAGAAAGCTGCAAATGGTATTTAGATTATGTTTCATTTTATAGGAACAATGCTCCATCCTTGAAGGGCATCTCCCAATTATAAGAAATTTACATTTGTCTTCCATAGATGTACAGGAAACTGAACTGAATTAGTATGATGCACTATATGAGAAAGGATGACAACATTTATACACAATAAAATAAAGTCAGTCCAAGTGCTAGATGTAAATCCAAACACAACTTAGAAGTAGCTCACAGGGCTGAGTTAATATACAGAAACATTTCGTGAAAAATACTACACTGAGAACTTCTAACCTTGCAAAGCTCTACAAGCATTCTGCTACAAGCATTATGCCACACATTTGTTTAACTGCGGATTTTACATTATTTAAAAAAATTATATGCTAGCGATGTGGTCAACAGCCATCATTTATTTTTGCACAGGGGGCAACATTTTATACATCCAGCACAAGAACATTGAAAACAACAACATTTATAACATGAGAATCTTGGAAATACACAACAAGCTTTTCTAAAAGTCAATTTCCAACAGATAAACCTTTTCCAATATGAAAACTTCCATATTTTCACATGCTTACAAGAACAGCAACAACTGCAGTTCGAGTTGATTGAGCGTTCCTTAAACCATCGATCCCAGGATGATATTGCTTGGCCTCTAGTAACACTGTTGAGAAAGAAACAAGAACACATTATTAGTCACAAGAATGACATCTGCTCTCTCTCTCTCTCTCTCTCTCTCTCTCTCTCTCTCTCTCTCTCTCTCTCATGCACCAGACAAACCCAAAGCACAAGATAGTTTAAACTTTAGAAACCAAATCATATTCTATCTGCTTCAAGAACATTTTATTATTTTAGAGTGCAAACAAGAAAAAAGGAATTGTTATTCCAGACAAGAAAATGGCATGAACCTGCTCAGATTATTTATGCAAGTATATCATGTAGTATAAAACCCAAAATAGATGAGCATTTTAACTCTTTCCCTCGCTGAACCTGAAATAGCACTACTATACATAAATATTGGCTTACTCCATTTCTTGCATCAGCATTTGAGAGTCATGAGATCTTCGTATTATTAGAACCAATTCAGGAAAAGAATATAGTTCACTCTAGATCCAGCAAATAATGCTCAAAAATGCTTCTCTTCTTCCATGTATCTTATCCTAGAAAGAAGGAAACTTTGGCATCTAAGTTGGTTAACCCCAAATAAATATGCCAAGGGTTTGATTCGATGAAAGTTCAAGTTCATGAAAAACGACACAAACAATTTATACAAAACCATAAGCCGAAAATTCCAGTTCTCAAAGAGTTCACAAAGTGAATCAGATTAACACTGGGAACTGCTCTGAAGTCGATAGGTCCATACAACTTAAAACATGGACTTAGGTCCATACAAGTAACCAACAAGGAAACCACACATGGACTGCTATACAATAAAAGGATGGCAAGCATCATACTAGGGCTTTACAAAACCCCAAGGTGGTGTTCCCTCCAAGCATGATCCTCCTTGAGCTCAACAACCCTCCTCCAAGATGGTGTGCTTTCCAGCAAGCTATTTTCCCAACACTCCCTCTTCCATAGTGGTTCGTTGTCCAAGTATCCTCGTGCAAGATGCTCTTCCTCTAGCTGTGTGCCACATCTCTTCTACCCAATACTCCTCAAAATGTGTGCCAATGTGGTTACTATGTTCCAATGCTTCACCTCAATATATGTGTCGGGATCCACAACCAATCTCCATGAAGTATGCTCCTCAAGTCAAGTGTTCAACCTCCAAGGTGTATGTCACATGGTCCCATGCTCTTAAGGCTAAGTGCCCTCCTCCAAGTCCCTTGCACTCCTCCTAGGTAGTTATCTCTCTTAATCAAGCAACTAACTCTCCCATTGTGTGCACCCAATGTGTTAGTCATCATACCAATTAAAATCACAACCTTTAGGTAAGTGCACCATGCTAGCACTCTATCCAAGTTGAAACATCCAACTAAACTGAGCCATCTGTATGTCCATCAAGCATCTCCAACGGACTAGGAGATCTAGCACTCCCCTAGCTAGGTGAAAACACTTTTGGAATAACCCCTAAAGCTAACACCATCCACCCCAACCCCCAACTAATTAGGACATGTCACATCCTAATTGAGACTTCTCATAACCTGTTAAAGTTATGAACCCTTTATACAACTCAATAGATAATTTATCACTTTCAAGCATATTATAAATGCATCGACCACACATGCTTTAATTACAATACCAATAAGAAAAGGTCACTAAAACAAAAACAAAAAAATAGACTAAAAGATCAAATATGACATGATCAAAATTCAAGTTAACATTTGGCTCCTGAATTCTTAAGCACACTACTCAATCAAAAATGTCCCAATGCTAGTTTTGTTTGTCAAAGTATTTGAAACTATAATATTTTTGATGTTGCAACTAACGATGACATTAATGACGATGTTGATGCTGCAATTATAACTTTACTCAAGCTCTTCATTAATTTTCTTTGCATCTCCGTGTGGCATTAATCAACTTCTTTGTTTTCATTTGAATTTATCTAAGTTAGCTAGTTCCTTTTCCAATTCTTCCACTTCTGTTTGCTCAACTAACATTTGTTTGTTTGTCTTCCACGTCTCTTTGTTTAGATTCCAAAATCAATGATTTCAAAAACACCATTCCTATATGTCATAACCATATTGAAGACAAACCATAAATACCTCTAAATGAAATTGAATAATTTCCAAACCCATCTAAAGATATCCATCCTAAAAGCGAGTACTAGGCCACTAGCGTCATTGATGGGTTGCATGGTAGGTGAGAAATTATTTCCTACCACTGTATTTAATGTCTCACATGCCTTTCATAAACTTACTTTCATCTCTATTAACTGGTCATAAATAGCATACACACAACTTGTTCAAAGTTATTGATGACATAAAGATAGAAGGCTACCTTTGTCGCTTCTTCACTTTTTCTATAAATGCCTTGACTCTAACTTCCACAAGCTTTGCAATCATGTTAACCAACATATGTAACACATCTCCAAATTGACTTCCACTAACCTCATCATATCAACCAAATCTCTCGAAACGTTGCTTAGTTTTCTTGAAATCCACTAGAAGATGTTGATGAGGGACTTTGTTGGGACTTTGGGTGTCACACCCATGCAACCTATTGATTTCACCAAAGTTGTCAAGCAATTTAATTCAAATGTTTTGATGTCTTTGGTTTCCATTATGTTGGAGCTTTTACACCTTTCACCTATCCTTCTATCAATTTTTACAACAAACACCATGCTCGTCCCTATTCATTCAAATTCACCTTCTACTGCACATTGCTAAGTGCCTCTACAGTTGATTCTTTGCAATCTATACCATGAGTTATTTCTACTTCTAAAATTCTAGTGTCTATGTTGCACATTTCAAAATTGGTCCTAGAGCCAACAATGTATCATATTTCATAGCATGCACCATCTTCAATGGAATCATCAGCCTAAGCAATTGATCAAGCCCCACCAATCTTAAATTCAGATACATCATCTTGAACTCTTGCCCCAAAGACCCTAGTAGTATCAACATTTGACAATGCTTTAGACTAGTCAACAACATCTATAGAGTCTCTACAGCATTTTGGCATGCCCTATAGTCAGGTTTCACTGTTACTACAATGCTTAAACTACCTTGACTAATATTATTAACTTAACATAGGTGACATATGAGCCAAAGCAAAGACTACTTTGCAAGATTGAGCCCCATGAACAGCCCAAGACTCTATAGTAGACCAAGCAATTTTTAGACTTTACTTGTGTTACACCTCATATTGTATGAGAGTCCACATTGTGGTTTTCATCACATTGAAGGAGATTTCTTGTTGGTTCCTTGGAGCTTTTGGACCACCTTGGAGGGATTCATCTTCATGGAGCCCCTTTTCTTCATGGCCTTGGTCGTTTGACAGAAACCTTTCGTTTCGAGGAGTCTCACTTCTCCTTGGTTGGATGATTGTGCTTGCTGCTTGGTGGTGTTCTCACATGTGATTGCCTTGTTGATCACCCCTTGATTGCACTTTTGATGGATGTGGAGCATACTATCTCATTATGGTGGTTTGGTATATATGCTTATCCTAGATATGGATAATGGTTCTAGCCCCCCAAGTGCTTGAATGATGAAGTTAGGAGGTATGTGTTTCATGATGTTGTCGATGTTTCCTAGTGACTTGGTGTGTTGATGTATGATGTTAGTGTCACTAGGATGGGATGTTTTACATGGTCTTCATCGGTTGGATGTGTGATGGGGGATGTTACCACCCAAATTGTACTTAATGATAAAATCCCTAATCCACAAGGTACAACTCAAGGGGCACATGTTAGGATGGTCACCATTGTCACCTCAACAATCCATCCTCTTTGTTAAATTTAAAGCAGCTGCAAGAGCCATTCTCCGAGAGGATGGCAAAGACCCTAGCCGAGATCTAGGGCCCCCAAGTGCACCCCTAGGGTTTCTTGGTCTAGGACCAAACAGTCAGTGCCATGGCAAAAGACCCTTGTAAGGGCCCCCAGTAGATGACTGGGTTCTTGGTCTGGGACCAAGCAGTTAAAGCCCCTAGATATGTCTAGGGCCCCTGGAAATGTCCAGGGTACCCATGCCTGGAGCATGGGTTGATCCTTGGTCTTGTACCTTGGTGGGTAAGACCCCTGAGAGGGCCCCCAGTAGATGTTTGGGGTTCTTGGTCTAGGACCAAGCAGTTAAAGCCCCTAGATATGTCTAGGGTCCCTGAAAATGTCCAGGGTACCCATGCCTGGGGCATGGGTTGATCCTTGGTCTTATACCTTGGTGGATAAGACCCCAGAGATGTTCTAGGGCCACCTGGTCCTTGATCAGGCGTTTATTGGTATATGTCCTCCCTGAAGGTGGACATGACCACATGAGGGATGTATCCCATATGCAATGATGATAAAATGAAATAGGGTCACCTTGAGAATGAATGGACAAAGTATTGCCACCCAGTCACCCTTGTCAAACCCCCTTCACCCTTGCTTGTGTTTATTTGGGTTATGTTTGTTTGGCTTTAGGGGTTTTTAATTAAATGTTTAAATTATAACACATTTAATTAATATTTATATTAATTAAAATGTGTTAATTTTTAATTATCATTTTTATCATACCCCTAGCCTAACCCTTAGCCAAAACTATAAAAGGAGATCTACCCCTCCTCTTTCACATACACATTCCATTATGCTATTATGCTAAAGTGAGCGGATCTCCTCTATCTGCTGCGGCCTCTTCTTTGCACTGTTGCTGGAGGTTATCTTATGTGTGGCAGCTCAGCCCTCTTGAGACTATCTTATGTGTGGCAGCGCAGCCCCCTTCTTTGCATCTGTTGCTGCTACTGTTGTGGTGCGGCCTCCTCTTGTTATGACTGTTGCAGTGCGGCCCCCTATTTGTTGTTGGAGTGTGGTCCATTGTTGCGGCCTCCTATTTTCTGTTGGAGTGTGGCTCTTTGCTGCGGCCCCTTTGTTTGCTGTTGATGTGGCTGTATGGTATGGCCCCCTTTTCTACTGTTGGCTGATTTGTTGTGTAGTGCGGCCCCCTTGCTACTGTTGCTGAGTTTCTGTGGTGACTCGGTCCTTCTCTACTGGCTCCTTTCACTCAGTTTGAAGACTACCTCTCTATTATGCAGATCTGTCACTATAACTGAGTCACATTCCCTCTAATGAATTGTTTAGGCTGCCGTACCTATCAGTGTGCATGAGCGTTTGACTGTGCATAAGGGTTTTGATCACAGAAACTGTGTGTGGGGGTTTGATTATAAAATTCCTGTGTAAAGTCTAAGTGACCTTCCCTCTTGGTGGCAAGAAAGTCTATTCTTCTCTTGGTAAGAGATCCAACTTATATGGTGGACCCTATGATCCTAAATTTTGTCTGAGCATAATTACAAATGGTTTTGCATCTCTAGTGTGTGGCTGTTACTTCTTCAGAGGTAAGACTTCAAGGCAAGGTAAGTGGTCTGGTCAGTTTATCATTATCAGATCTGGTTTTGTTTTGAGTTTTTGATCTGTCTAGAGATATGTATCAGTATTAAATATCATAGGTTATCAGATCTGGAAACTGTTATTGAGTTTTGATCTATATCAGTATTATAGATTAGATTTAGATCCTGATCTATATCTTCTCTAGTTTAGATCTGAAAGAAAAATTTTGTTAATTATTCTAGATCTACTTTTAGCTATATCTAAACTAGCTTATATCTGAGCACACATTTCTGAATATAAGATCTAGTTGTTTTCTCTCATTGAAATTTAAAAGGACACTTCTGTTCTGCATTTCTTCTCAATTTCTAACACTCTTCACTTTAAGCCAACTCTCCTCCGGCTCAAGTAGGGTATCCCTAGTAGGATTACTAAGGCCAAGAAATGAGGCACAAGATGAAGTGAGAGTAGCCTTGATAAAAAAAAATTGGGGTTCTAAAATAGGTGATGGAAGGAAGTAGAGATAAGTGTCAAATCCAAGAAGGGCAATGGAGTCAAGGTGAATCAAAGGGGATTATGGAGCCAAGAAGAAACCCTCTTAACAAATGGTCTACTTCATTCAAGGATTGGGACTAGGAGATTAAAACCAAGAGGAAAAATAATCCCTCATCCAATCGAGATCAACAATGGAAATCAAGCTTCAACAAGAAGGGATCCTCACAGGAATAACCTTCACCAAAGAGATCAACTATATCTTAATAAGATTACTTAATACTTCTTGCTAGGGTTCTAAGGTGGATAGACAAAGAAAGCCACCAAATATTTACCAAACCAACAAAGGAAGAGGGAGAGGAATTACCCTAGAACATCTTCCCTCCAATGCTAGAAAAATCCCTTCAATGGATCGATCTAGTTAGCTTGTAGAAGACTAGAGCATTTCACCAATAATATTTATGCACCAAACAAGAACCAAGATAGTGAAGCTTCAAGAATTGACAACAATCATCCACAAAGAAGAAACCTTTACACAACCATATGCTCCAAGAAAGATACGTCAATTAAGCTCCAAGGAGTGGAAGCTCCAAAAATCCAACCATGACTGATAATGAGGAAGGGAAACTCTTTATATAGAGTGTTTCTCATCTCCCTTTACAATAAAATAACAATATGTCATGAGATCCTTGGATCTAGCCTAGGGAGGGATAAAATAAGATTTTCCTCCAACTATCTAGTCAAAAATAAATAAAAGATGGAGTGGTCAAGCCACATGTACAATAATCCAAATCAAAAAGGCTCATGAAAGAGGGCGTCTACATCAACAAGGGAAGAAGATGAGTCAAATGTCCAACATATAGCCTTCCAAATGCTTCCAAGTAGGTACATCCTCAACCATTCTCCACAAAGTGTGCAATGAAAGACTCCCAAGTCTCCTCCAAGGTGGATGTGTACGTCTTCAATGTGAAAAACCCCCTACAAATCATGAGAAAACCTCTCAAGTGTAGATGGCTCCTCAATATTAACTCCAAGAAGTCATGTGTGAGGTGTTTAAGGTGCAACAACCCTCCTTCAATCATGCCAACATTCTCCCTAAGTCAAGGGACAGTTAAATAGGTCCACACGTGCCAAAAAGGAGTCCCCATGACTAGGTAATGCATCCTGAAAGGTGGACATCCCATCAAATCAAGTGACACATGCCTCCAAATGGTGAACAAGGTGAGCACTCAAGAAACTAGGCCATTGCATGGCAAGAGAATCCTAATGCTAACCCCAAATTGTTTTGACCAATGCCTTGGGAAAGGTGAACTGCCTCGAGATACATGAAGATGCCTAAAAACCTGGATGAAACCAATGCCATTCTCAAACCCTATGGTGCTTCAACAAAGGGACTATGCATCAACAAGTGCCACATCACATGATCAATCAATATGCCATCAAACCCACTAGCTCATCATAATCCACGAAAAAAAGTGACTAACCCAAATATCCAAGGCTCTTAGTGATGAAAATGATGAAAATCAGGGTAGTGAAGAAATCCATTGGGATTATCCCTGTACAAAATAAGGGGTAACAGGGGACACACTTGATGATTGACTGTGGTTAACATTTCTTTAGGTCCCCTTCTCTTATGACGTTGCTATGGTGGGATGATTCATGTTTCCTTTGTGGAAATTTCCTAGGTGATTTAACTTTATGATGTAACATTTGTTAAACATCACCTAGGGGGGAATGTGTTTCATGATGTTAGCACCCTCATTGATGAGTTATTTTCTAAGTTTGAGTTAAAATGAGGGGGAGGTACTATGTATGCTTTGATGGTGATCTAACCTTTTCCTAAGGTTAGATGGTGATTTTGGATGTAATAATCCCTTGGTGGTGGTGCACCTTAGATTGGAATTTATGTTTCATTATTATCATGGTGGACTTTTGCTAGGGAGAACATATTTTATTCACATGGTACAAAACTTTATTACAGTGCACCCCACATTGGCACACATGTTCATGGTGATTTAATCTGTAGGTGACTAATTGGGAGGGGGAATATGGTTATATCTGAGCATTAAACTTTGTGCACACTTGTTGAGGTCGATTTAATTGTTCAATGGTTAAATTAATCTAATTTATCCAATTTAAGTTTAATAGCTTGGGCACCCTACTTCATTAGCCTCCTTTTCACAATTTAAGGGTTAGTAAAAGTTGGTTGAGGCTTTCTAGTGGCGTGCCCCCCCTCTTGGGCACAGTTACCAAGGCATGCATTATTTTATTGTTTATTGGAGAAATTGTACACTTCTCTAAGGTGCACTCTCTTGGGTTGGTAAACAGTTACACATATTTATGACATGGCATATGGAGTAATATTTTATTATTGAAGTCTAACCACTCTTGGCACATTCTCCTATGGCACACATCATTAGAGAGTATTTTATTATTTGTAGTTACATGGAACACTTTTCTAGGGTGCCCCTCTCCTAGGTGCTCTGTCATCTTCATTGCATGGATATTTCAACTACACTTGTCATTGGAGAACACCCTCGCCTCTTTGACTTGGCATTATATATTATTTTAATGGAAGTGGTTATGGAGGAGTTTTATGGAGAGGAATGGAATACTTGGAGGGCTACACATGTGGCTTTTACATGCATTTACTTGGTCCAATTACTATTTTTTAGCATATCTTTGGAGGGTGCACTTGTGGAGACATTTCTTGCTATTCTTGGAAATATATATTTTATTATTTCATGGAGTTTTGGCATGGTCAAAACCCTAATTCGCCTGTATCTCTTTGTATTTGTCTTGTGGAGATGGTTCACTTGCTACTTTGGGGTTTTTACTACTTCATTTCTTGTGGAGCACTCCATCTACTTGGCATCTTGCACATTCATTCCATGAAGTTGGTTGCCTTGATATTCACACATGTGGATTGGTTGCATGCATCTTATGGACCTGTTAGCACACTTTTCCACCCTCCAATTGAGCTGATAAATCTGATATTTCAGCGATGAAAAAATGGCTAATTAAAGGAGTAAAGCCCCAAATTGTCACGGGTTAAACCCCTCTCCGTTTCGGCTGGTGCTTGCCAGCCTCAGGGGGGGAGTCCCTAGGGTGATTTTGTTGCTGTCCTAAGTCTGATTTTCTGCAAAATAAGACAAAAAACAGCGGCTGTAACATCTTGGACAGCGTGTTAATTTCATCCAAAACATGGGGAAAAAGCAATTTGTTTGCTTGGAGAAATCTTGCAGGGTTAGAACATGAAATATAGACGAGAAATAGAGAAAGAAACTGCTCAAAAGATCAATATAAACCACAATGAACAGCAAGGAAAGTGACTAATCTAATTGCAAAAATCCACAAAATGCCATCAAGAAAATAAGGTTAGAACACTAACACAAAATTTCTCTATTGATAGGCTTGCAAGAGAGTTGGTTGCGCCACAATTGACAAGTCCACAACTAGTACAATGATCACTTTGCTCAAAGAAGAGTAACTAGACTAAAAACGAGAGAGAAGAATGAGAGAAGAAAAGTATGCTAGCTGTTGCAACAATTCGACCAATAACCAATGAAGACCATCCAATATATAGGAGAGGAGTGTGACAAAAATAGGAGTTAATGCACATGAGGGAATAAGTGTGAGTGAGTAATGCACATGGGTGAGTTATGAGTGAGAGTGTATGCGCATGGTGAGTAAAATAATGGCTAAGATGCATGGAGGATAATTTTAGCTTTCCAACGCATGTTAGATTGTTAAATTTGGCCAAGGGATGAGGGAGTTATGACTTAAAGAGAAATTCACCCTATTTTTTATGGATTTCCTAAAATTTAGGGAGAAATTTTAGAAATTCATTGCATGGAAAGTGAAAATATGAAAAGTGAGAGGAATAGAGTGAGAAAAATTAGCCTTGAATGGCTAAACTTTCTCCAAACAATGCCACCTCACCCATGCGCCACCACTTTAGCTTAATCAATTCTCATTTAATACATAATCCTTGGAAAATGCACCATCGGTCCATGATGCCATGTAGATGTCGCATCATCGTGATATCTGCAACATGTCGAAATCCGATCTCGCCACTTGTCACTACTGGAGATCACGATGACTGCTAAAAATAGAAATTTCCAAAAATAGCCATCAAGTCCCAAAAATTTGAAACTTGTTGAAATTGACCCAAACTCTCCACAAATGCTCGGAATGACTAGGAGACCACCAACATGTGTCTACTACTAAAAATAGAAATTCCTCACATGTGCACAATATTATACTCATTAGATTTGATTTTCCGCAAGGAATCCAAATCCGCAATCAAAATCGACATGTGAGCCCTAGTGCTCAACTTGCTAAAAATAGAAATTTGTGCCCAATCATCCCAAAAAAAAGCCCAAAAGACTCGGAATGTTTCAAGGATCAATAATATGTGCTCAGAATCTGAATCTGGGGCTTGGAGCTCAAACTGCTAAAAATAAAAAGTTCTTGCATGTCGCCCTAAAAAGTGCTATCGGGCCTAGAATCATGCAAGGACCATCCCTGTGTGTACCGAACTTCTCCAAACTCTCAAGAGACCCACTCAAACCGTGTCTCCTAAAAAGTAGCAACACATGTTGTATGTATACATCTCTCTCAAATGCATGGAAAACCAAGCTAACTTAAACTCTGAACAAAATAACCCTGTACTGATCATATACCTGCCTCTGATGGGAACCAACCTCTTGCTCAACACAAGTGCTAAACTTTGGGAGAATCTCAGATGCCAACCAAAATAGTGCATGTTGGTTCTTAACCCACAAAATTTTCAAGGATGAAAATATAGGGGTTAACAATCGCGACTCAAGGGGACGGGATCCCCCTATGGGATGTTGAGAACCATATGAATCTTTGTATCTATAAAAACACTGTTCTATGAGAACTCTGTAAGATGTACCAATGATGCTCTAAAATGATATGTACTAAAATGTACCCCTCTAAATGTGTGGAAGGAAAGAAGGCCCTGTAAGTTGACAAAGAAGACCATGTAAGCTAACCTGTGATACAAAAGCATGTCCAATGGGCTATGGAGTCAAATCAATATAACACCTCCCACTGAAACACTGAAATACAAGGGGTCTCGTCTAAATCCGCTACCTGCAACCATCCAATATGTACACTCCCCGCGATAAGTGTGTTGATGTCGACACAAGGAAGAGAGTCACTTAATCAGATGTCAATATTGTAAACACTTGCCAAGTGCGAAGGAACACCATCAATAATAACAATGGGTCTTGTTAGCTGCTAGAGATTGAGCAGACAGATGCTCAAAAGTCAAAGTTCACAGATTCAGCATGTCTATTTAGACCACCTTTTTTCCGCATTTCCATCCCCACAGGGCATTGTAATAAATGACTTGAGCATGAAAGTTGTAAAAGACTATTAGCCACCTAAGACCCGGGCACGAGCATGTACTCTAGAGTGTTTTTTTCACTTGTTAATTATTTTTTGCCTGCCTTAGTGGGCGATTAATAATTTCTAAGTTTTTTCACTCAAGACTGACTCCAAAGTTAGAGTATGTGCTAGTGGTTAGGCCTTGGCATGGTATAACCAATGTCTAGTGTCTAAATATATATGAGTTCATGCTAGGTCATGTCTATTGAGTCATGGAAATTGCGTTAGATCCCCACAGGTTTTTTTAATGTTTTAGTCAAATAATAAATTTCCCGCAAAATGGAAATTTTTTGATGTAAAGTCAATAAATTGTAAAAATATGGCATCAGTCATTGTCAGATGTCATGTTTGTGCTCGTTTTCTAAAGAGCACCCATTAGACCCCTATTCCCCTTCTGCCTAGGCAAAAAAGTGATTTAATCACTCAAAAATGTATTTCTCTAGAAAAAAAACAAAAAGGGGGTTTTAATCGAGTTTCCTAAAAAAATAGGGAAGTAAAAAAAAAACATGTCGTAAACATGTTTTTGACATGTCTAGAGTCTAGAGTCTAGTTGGAGGTGATAACTCCCAGTGAGGGTGCATACCTAGCTTACATGGCACAGGGTAGAGATCCCAAACCTTAGTTCGACCTCCCTCTTGCTAATTGGCACACTTAGAAGAGCTAGCACAAATCCCAAAGAGGGAACCTTCACTTCCACTCCATCTCACGCCCACTTCACCTCCCATTCGCTTCACTTCACTCCACCTCCACCTCCCTCACTCCTACTCCACCTCACTTCATCTCTACTTTTCCCCATTCTACTCCTTGCGCATCTCCTCTTCACACATGCGCCACTCTCCCTCACACTTGTGCATTCTCTCTTGGAATTGTCACCCAAACTTAGATAAATAGAGGTCGACCCCTCTCCATTTCGTTAGTTGGAGTTTGGGCGATTTGCTTGTACATGATTGTAATATTTTCTCATGCTATGGAATAAAAAGACTTTAGAGGTCAAATCGATCGTGGTGTGGCTCTTGTATTGGTGAATGCAGTCCATATGAGGTGATCTTTTTTCATGCATTGCTTTGTATGTTGTTAATATTGGCCAATCTATAGGAATATTGTTATTCAATTGGATAGAGTTATCTTGTATTTCAATTCTATTGAGTATTTACATTTAAGATTTGATATTCATGTGACGTTTATGCTAAAACTAATGTGCCATTTTGAGTCTTTTGTGTAAATAACACCTTTTATCTAACAGGTTCATTGCAAGGGGTTTTGTGAATTACACAAGACCATCTCATCTAGAAGAAGTGAAGGAGTTTGCTTGCATCCCTCGTTCTTCAAGGAGTTGGACAAATTTCTCATCTTTGCCTTGCCATCAAAGTGACTCCATTGCTCAAGGATACCAAGCACTTCAAGTTTCTCTCTTTCTCCTCTCTATGATTCTCTAAAAAAAGTTTTATGGTTACTTGGTTACTTGCATGCAAAGAAGATATCTGATATTAAAGTTTATTATTACTTTGCATGATTGCTTTCCTAAATCTACTAATTGTTTAGAATTTCATATCTCAAAGAAAGGTAGATTTGGCAAAAGTTTCTAGGCATTTTTAGCTATGTTGAAATTAGTGCAGCTGCAAGAGCCATTCTCCTGGAGGATGGCATAAGACCCTAGCTGTGGACTAGGGCCCCCAGCACACTCTTGGGGTTTCTTGGTATGAGACCAAGCAATGAGTGCCATGGCAAAAGACCCTTGTGAGGGCCCCCAGTAGATGACTGGGGTTCTTGGTCTAGGACCAAGCAGTAAAGACCCTAGATGTATTCTAGGGCCCCTGGATGTGTTCCAGGGAATCCTTGCCTAGTGCTTGGATTGATCCTTGGATGGGTTCCTTGGTGGTTGATATAAGTCCCTAGATGTGTCTAGGGCCCCTGGATGTGTTCCAGGGAACCCATGCTTAATGCAAGGATTGATCCTTGGTCTTGTACCTTAGTGGATAAGACCCTAGATGTGTTCTAGGGCCTCAAGATGTGTTTTGGGGAAACCTGGTCTTTGACTAGGTAGATCTTGGTGTAATACCAAGATGTGTTGATGTGTGATCCTCTTCCTCTCTCTCGGGATGGTCCATGAGACCTAGGAGTCTATGAAGATGGGCATGACCACATTGTGTGATGTACCCCCTTATGCAGTGATGATAAAGTTTATTGCTCACATTGAGATTCATATGGACATGTTTTTCCACTAAAGAACCCCCCTTGACTTTATCCTAACCCCATGATTGATCTCCACTCTTGGTTTAAGAGTTTGGGTTTTTATCTTGTGTGAGTGGGGTTTTAATTTTGTGATTGGGGTTTGTAATATTAAATTAGAATATTAATTAATATTAAAATTGACATATTAATTAATATTTATATTAATAATATGTCAATATATTAATTATTATTTTAATAACCTAAAATCCTCTCCTCAACTATAAATTAGAACCTATCATCATTATCTACTACACACACACTCTCACCCTTCAACAAAGTTGCGGCTACCTTGGTGACAGTCTTCTCCTGATTTTTGCGACCTCCTATTTTGTTCAAGTCTCAGTTTTGTTCTACATTTGCTGGAAGGTTCTACCTTGGAGTTGTTTGTTGGATGGTTCTTTTCTAAGGTCTTCATTGCTGCCAAGACTATCCTAAATTGCAAATCTGTTCCTTCTCTAGATGTCGTACCTATCTACTGTGTGAGATCAGCCTCCTCCTAGCCGTCGAGCCTGTTGTAGGGCTGTCATCCCTCTTCTTGTTCACAGATCTGATTTTGGAAGAGTTGCGGCCTCATTCTGGGCTCCCTCCATGATTGTCTTACCTCCTCTCTAGTTGTCGCATGGAGTAAGGTAAGGGTATGTAGCTTGTTGTCCCTTTTTTTGAGTAAGGGACTTGTGGACTGTGTGGACTTCACTCACCTAATCAGATCTATCCATGTGGTGTTACCAAAAAAAAAAAATAAGGGTTTACTATTTGAGTAAATTGTTTGGGGTTATTGTTATCTTTCCTTGGGGTTTTCCTATTGGCAAAACAGTCCTAAAGTTATCCTTGACAGAAATCAAACCCTAAGAGGTTGATCCATGAACCTAAACTAGATCTGAGCATATTATACAGAGGCTTGCATTCACATGTGTGTCAAGTACATCTCTCATTTTTCAAGAGGTAAGTTTCAAAGGTAAGTTTCAGATTCACTTGCTTCAGTTTTAGATCTACTTGTTTTAGCTTATGATTTACTTGTTTAAGTTTCAAAGATCTAATTGTTATATGCTCAAAAATATTTGTTGTTTCAGATCTACTGTCTTTCTTATTTGCTTCTACTCAGAAATCATTATTTAGATCTGTTGTGTGTGTATGTTGATCTAGCAAATAGAAAATTTTAAAAGTATTATTCTTTTGTTTTTTCCATATTTCTCACATGGTTTCAGAGCATAGAGCGTGAAAAGAGCTCAAGAAGTGCAAACTTGAGCCTACGCGGATCCATTTTGTTAGGGTTTGTTTTGCAGATCAGCAGCATATCATCTACATAAACTGATCCAGAACTCAGCATGGCCTCCTCTTCAATCAAAGCTGAAGATAGACTTGAAGGGGCCTCCAACTTCAATGCTTGGAAATGCAGGATACTCAACATCCTTGAAGAGAGTGATCTAGAAGAGTTGGTTACTAGGGTAATTGAAAAACCCACTTCAAACACTGCCAGGGCAGCATACAAGAAGAAATCAGCCAAAGCTAAAAGAGTCATTTTTTATTCTGTTAAGGACAGCATGATGCTCATCATTGGTCATCTAAGGACTGTCAAAGATTGTTTTGATGCCCTAACAAATCTCTATGAAAAGAAGGCTCCAACTCAGAAGAGAATATTGAAGAAACAACTACGTACATTGAGGATGGGAAAAGATGAAACAAGTGTTGCCTTCTTCTCCAAGATTGCTCAAACCAGAGATCAACTTACAGCAATAGGAGTTGTTGTAGATGATGATGACCTTGCACAAACTGCAGTTGATGGACTCTTTGAGTCATGGGGAGTCTTTCTAGCTTCAGTCAATGGAAGAGAAGCTCAACCTAACTTTGACAAATTATGGCATGACTGCTTAGAAGAAGAAGGAAAACTCAAAAGCAGAAATGATCATTCAATTCTAAAAGATCATGCCCTTTCGGCTAAAACCAAGAAATGGAAGAAGTTTCCTCAACCTAAAGGAAAAGGTAAGAAACCTCAAGGTAAGTTATCTCATCTTAATACTCATTTATCTAAAGTAAGATGTTTTAATTGCAATAAGCTAGGACATTATGCAAAAGATTGCAGGAACCCTCCCTCTCAGCAGAGAAGAAAAGGAAAGTTCCATGCCTCTATTTCCATTAAAGACGCTGAGTCTCAACAGGAACCTCAAAGAAGAAAAACCAGGGCAGCCACCAAAGAGAAAGAACAACACCAAGAATATTATCTCATCTCAGCTCTTTCTGGCACTATAACCAGGTCGGAGGAGATTTGGTTAATGGACAGTGGTGCCTCCAAACACATGACAGGTTTCAAACAAAATCTTGCAAACTATCGGGATAAGAAATTCAATGTAAAGGTAGAATTGGGCGATGATGGTACTTATGACATAAAAGGGTTTGGATCTACATCTTTCCAACTTCAATCGGGTAATATCTTTCATATTGATGAAATTCTTTATATTCCTGGTTTAAAGAAAAATCTAATCTCAATTGCAGTGTTAGAAAGCAAAGGATACTCAATAGCCTTCACCAAAGGGAAGGCTCTCATGTGGCCCTCAAATGGAGATTTGAACACTGCTATGACTATTGGAACTCGTGAGAGTGGACTTTACAAAATCTCAGGTCAAGTTGTTCAATCACTAGCTCACGAGATGATAAATCCCTGCGAGCTCTGGCACAGAAGGCTTGGACATCTCAACTAAAACGAACTTCCAGGTTTGCAAAAGATGGTAACAGGTATGCCAGTATTTTCCTTTGAGCATGATAGTGTTTGTAGAGGTTGTGCCCTCGGTAAGAATACAAAGAAAGTTTATCCTCACAGCAATAGAAAATCTAATGGCCTTCTAGATCTAATTCATTCTGATCTTTGTGGGCCTATGACTACTCCATCTATGAATGGTTGTATTTACTATATCATTTTTATTGATGATTGTTCTCGTAAAACTTGGATTTACTTTTTAAAGAATAAAGATGAATCTTTCAGCAGATTTCAAGAATCTTGTTGAAAATCAGACAGGTAGACACATCCGAGTTTTCAGAACTGACAATGGTAAAGAATTCGGTCGGGCTTCCCGGATTAAGAGGGAGCTGACTGTGTCGTATAATCCCCAGCAGAATGGGGTTGCAGAAAGAAAGAACAGAACAATCTGTGAAGCAACTAGAGCCATGATGTATGACCAGAATTTACCATTATCTCTTTGGGTCGAAGTTGCCAGTACTGCAATCTACATTCCGAACAGATGTCCTCACAAAGCCCTTGAAGCGAAAACTCCAGAAGAAGTTTTCACCGATATAAAGCCTTCATGTGATCACTTTATAAACCCACTTAAGAGAGACGTTTGCTCGTCACTTCTGCATGTTGGGCACAACCAATGCAGAAGTACCTCTGAGCTACAAAAACTAACACTCATGTGGGATAAAAGGAAGGGAAAGCCAAAGTATGACAAGAAGAGTGAATTTCTATGGCTTGCTCTTTACATTGTCAGGAAGAAGTCTGGAAAAAATGCTTATTATCTATTTTCCATGGATGGGAGGAAGATGTCATCACCTGTTGAAGGGTCTATCCTCCGACCCTACATAGATAAGACTTGACGAGATTCAGGCCATAGGCAAGAAGGTAGGTCATTTGCATATTTGCATTGCATTGTATCATAGTTGCATATGCATGTCATGGTAGTATAGTTGCATTTGCTTTGATTTGCATACACATGCTTGATTTACATATTGTTTTTCTTGCATCCTAGTAGCATGTTGTTGTGTTACATTCCTGTGATTTGCATACTCATATTGACTTGTAGGAATAAAAATGTAAGAAATTTTTTCTTTGCGAGCTTTGCATAAGATTTAGTAGTTATCATTTTTGCCATATGAATAAAGGGGTGATTTACACCACCACTTTGATTTTAACATTTTGCTTGAGTGTGTGTAGGCATGGGTCATGTTATCCCCGATATCTAGGGATAACTAGGAGGTCATGTCTCGAGGCCCACATGGTCCTAGACATGGAGTACCGAGAGCAGGAGCAACCTGAGCATGGTCCTGGAGGACCCATCTTCTTCTTCTCAGCCAGCTTTGTCCTGCCAGCAGTACCAGCCTTCATCACTACCGGCTTGGG
>ML852617.1:30311-45456 GCA_009831015.1 Picea engelmannii | reverse complement strand
AGACTAAATCTATGATTAGATCTGTATATCTTCATTATTAGTTCCAAGTTAGAGCTTATGGTTATGAGTGGCTACAATTATTGAATTTGGGCATAAGATATGGAAACATTGATGAATAGTAAAATGGCGTGGAAGTTGAAAAAAATCTGTAGTTCTAGATCCGAAGGATGATTGATAGAAGTTTGTCATCAATGAGAAGAAGGATGAGGTTGTAGGAGTCATAATGACCTACATCTCTATGAATATTTAATTTCATACAAGCATAATTAACCACTTGATTGTAGTCTGGATGGAGTCTAAGACTCAATTTGATAAAATCGATAAAGGTCAAGTTATTCAAGTTGAGAAAGAGTTGATCTCTCTAGATACTCTCTCTTTTGAAAGAACTAAATATTATTTGGCCCATATGAAGGGAATTTAGTTTAATTTGGATGAATGCAAAAATGACTTTCCCAAGAAAAATGGTTAGCTCATAGAACTAATCATGATGGATTTGAGGACACCACATGATGTGTTATATTCCAAATTTCATGCTAGTTATTTCTCCGGGAAAGAGGATGGTAAGGATCACTTCTTTTATTCTTTCTATGGTTTACTAATTAGGTCACATGAGAAATTCCTCGATGAAGGGAAACTTGAGGTCAAGAAATATGCCCATTTGATGAAGGAAAAAGGTCAACACAATTACATAGAAAGAGGTCGACAAGAGAAATGATGTGATTGCTTCAAATAATCTGATATCAAGAATCATGGGGATCCGACTTCAACTAGGAAAAATAGAAAGAAAAATATCTATTGCTATTGTAGGAAATTGGTACATATGAAGAGGACTTGTTGGTAGAAGACCAAGAACCTAGAGGAGAAAGTGAAGAACATTAAAGCACACATGTTGACTTGAATATCGTCTAACCTACATGACCAAACATCATAAGGTAAGGTGGATATATATGCATTTTATATTAGTGTTTGTAGGCCTTGCATGCTCATATTTCTTAAAGTGAATGTATAGTTGATTTAGGTTGTACCCACCATATGGCTAAAAATGCTTCTCTCATTTCTTCATTAAAATAAGCTATAGAAAGATACATATTTGTAGAATAGGATTATGCACTTACTGTTATTGGTTGTGGAAATATTAAATGTCAAAATGATGTGATCATTGATGTGTATCATGCTCCTAGCTTGAGTGCAAATTTGTTGCTTGTACCCGAACTAATCTAGATTGGCAAGAAGGTATAATTTTAGCCATATCGGTTTGTTGTGAAGGATATGTACAACATTTTTATTGTTTTTTCCAAGGGATTTTAGAATCCAAAGGTCCAACTATATGAGTTGTATGTATTTTGAAAGAAAGACCGAGGATCAAGTGCACTCATATCCCATAATGATGATTGTAGTAGAATTTAGCATGAACCACTCGACCATTTAAATTTCCAAAGCTTGAAATTGAAGGTGAAACACAACATGGTTATTGGACTACCTAAATTTGTTCCCCCCCCAATGGAGTATGTGAAGGATGTATGCTTGGAGAGAATCATTATGCTACCTATGAAATAGGGAAATCTTGGAGAGAAAATATTCAAAAGGAACTTGTCCATATTGACCTATGTTCCCTGACCAAACCATCACTAGTAGGAATAAGGTATGTATTGACCTTCACTGATGCATTTCCTAGGTATACTTGGGTATATTTCTTGGATAGTAATAGTCATGTATTTAACTAGCATATTCATGTCTAACCTCATATAAATTTTCCTCATCTCCACCAATATTGGGTAGAGTATTAGTAACAACCATACATACATTCATCATCATTAACATGCTTGATATTAGATCATGAACTCTTGATAGAATGGATGACTACATATTTATACATTGCTAATGCATTACTTGATAATTCAAGGTTAGTTGGAAACAATCCTAATCTAAAAATAATTAGGGACATAGAGCAAGATATTCTCCCAATTCCAAGGGGAAATATATTAACATCATGCACATATCCAATTCTCACTTCTAGGGAATGAACTGATAGTTCTAATAGCTAGTAAAGGATTTGCACAATTGGTAATGAGTCAAGAGACTAGTAACAAGTTGAGTGAATAGAGACCTCTTCACCTTCAACTCTGGAAATTTCATCACATTAGGAGAATGGTGAATTTGTTCCTATGAACTTTTGATTATTTCGAAGACACTGTTGTTTCCATATTTTCTCTCTTAGGATATTGGGAACCTATCTTGATCTTGTGACTCTTTTGCATGCATATATTATGAACAAGGATAGATAATGTTTGACCTACTCGTAATGGTCAAATTAATTCCTATTTTAAATAAAGTAGGTTTTGAATAAAATGAATCGCCCCAAATAGGATTCAAACTACAACGAGATAGTTAATATCCAACCGCTCTACCACTGAGCTACTAAGGAACAATGGAGGGTTAAATCCCATATATGTTTAAAATTCTCGTTCATTAAAATGATGCATGGACAATGCATGAACTATTGAGAAACTCAATAAAGTTTCTTTGTTATTATTGGAACTTTGAGTACACCTCACCGTAGAGTTATTGAACTCTAAATACAATACGATCTATTATCATTATTGTTACCATTCAATTTTCTTATTTATTTAAAAATTAATAATTCGATTATATAAAATTGAAATAAAGAGACAACTTTTAGACTTATATGAAGGAGGATTGATGGGTGAAAATACAAGTTTATGAGAAAGGTGGAATCGTAAATCAACAATTAAGTTGTAACGTCTCAATCACAAATCACACTAGCGAGATGTAGTAAAAACATGTTACAGATTGGGTGTGAACCCAAACATGATTGATCTGTAATGGATCAAACTWATGAATGGGTAAGACTCGATACCTATAAAACAATTTTGCAATCTATGAATGTAATCTAAACTATGCAAAAGATAAACAAATTTAAATTTGAGTAAGAAAAAATGAACATGAGAGAAAATGAGAATTAAATAAAAAGAATAAAAGAAATATAGGAGAGAACAGGTTGAGGAATGGGAAACTAAAGGTTTTCCAGTTGGTCTTCCCATTATTTTAGTTCTTCCTATTTCCTCATGTAGTTTCACTCCCAAAGTGGTCTTTTGTTCAAGGAGAAAGAGGCATAGAAATCTAAGACATCATTATACCAGAGATTGTCGAGATGAATAGATTGAACCCCATTAGAAGCTGGTTTTCCCATTTGGATCTCCATGATAAAAACTTTGTGACCATTACTTTAGTTCTTCCTATTTCCTCATGTAGTTTCACTCCCAAAGTGGTCTTTTGTCCAAGGAGAAAGAGGCATAGAAATCTAAAACATCATTATACCAGAGATTGTCGAGATGAATAGATTGAACCCCATTAGAAGCTGGTTTTCCCATTTGGATCTCCATGGTAAAAACTTTGTGATTATTGTCACCGGTTACTATGCTTGTTGTTGAGGAATTTGTTTGTATGAATTCATAGATCAAAGCTTTGTACTTTCTTAGTTCTAGTTTATATTGCTTCTTGTAATTGAATTCCGATGGAAATGAGGAACCACGACATCTCTTAATGTCCATCGTCCATTTCCCGTCAAGGTAGATTGAAAGCTATTAGAAGTTGTATGTTGCTTCTTTCCAAAAAAAAATTCTAATTCTTGTACCTCATATTTAGAAATCCTCCTCCCACGGGCCATTGGGAATTATTTCTCGCTCCTCGGGTGTTTTAATGTTACCTGGTATGAATCAAACTCTTTCTCTGGTCAATTTCCTCTCACCTTATCAATTCTTATGGGTCGAATTTTATTATGCTGAGATGTTTTCCCACTTGCTTAAATGGACTTACATCTGCCTAGGCTTATTTTTCATTGTTGGGCGATTTGGGAAGAATCACAGGCTGGCCAAGAGGTCAGGGGAATCCCCAAGACAATTGCTAGCTCTTGCAAATTTTCCCTAGGCCATACATAGTTGTGAGACGTTGATTCTTTTTTGTGCACTCTCCAGAATCCCCAAGACAATTGCTAGCTCTTGCAAATTTTCCATAGGCCATACATAGTTGTGAGACGTTGATTCTTTTTTTGTGCACTCTCCATTCACTGCATGAATACATTAATTCCATGGAATGTATAATTATGGCTATGCAATTCAATTCATCAGGTTTATTAGCATGAGACTCTCCCTATGTTTGGTCTTTGTTGATTCTAAATTATGTACATACCTACCCATTGCAGAACATACTTGAATACTACCATGTATTTTCATTGGCATGGAAATCATACATGGTTTTCAATATATAAGAACCAAAAATTGGAAAACTTCATTCCAAATAACTCCATCTTCATCCTACATTGAAATCTAGAGACATTCCCATAGTTTCACTTGAATTAATGCTTCTACTTTATGCAACATCCAACACTCCTACACTTTAAGCACTTCCCGTGATGTCAAAATTTTGGATTTCTAGTTCTTGAATGAAATTATATTGAAAAATTTAGGATTTACAAGATTTAAATGGTTTTTTCTGACCAATGATTTCAATTTCCTACAATTTGCAAGATTGAGTTTCATTAGTGTTGTTGGAAATCCTTCAACAAGCATGAGATCAAAGTTATAGGAAATATTAACAATTTTCAAGCCAATGGAAAATACTTTCATGAATGGATATCCTAGATATCAGTGCCCCTTCACATTAAAATATCTCTCAAGAGAAATAGCGACCTAATCAAAGTTAAATTCAAATATTGAACAATGTTCTATGGCCATAACTTATATATATTTCAACTGTTCAATTCCTGTAGCTAGGAGCATGAATACAAGGGGCACAATGCTTTCAAATATGCAACAAGTTACACAGTTTAAGAAAAAGGTTTTGGTTTGAAAGGTTTGTAGAGGAGATTACACACAAACTTTCAATAGGAATATAAGACTTCCATTGATTTTTCATCTGGGTCCGTCTGTTCAAGTTACATAGTGAAGGATTCAACCAATCATTCGATGAAGAGGTTGCACAAATAATAGGCCTTGCACCCATCAAAATAATGAGATCCTTGTATACGGTAGAGGAACATAGGCTTAGTGGAATTTGTGTAGACATATATCTCTATATAATATTAGACAAAGAAATGAAATTGAATTCCGCAGAGGATCCATGTTGATTATGTGAGTGGGCTATAATTACCTTGTTTATGGACCAGACAGTATCAAAGAAATTCATCCTTAACCATGAAAACTTCCAAAACTGTGAACAAAACAGTGTAGATCTTAGCATGGTTAAAGAAAGTAAAGAAAAGATGGAACACGTAAGGGCCAAAAATAATCCGCTTTAGGAAAAGAAAGAACGCTTGAATGGAAAAATTCATATGTTCAACAAGAGTATGGCAGAGATGGAGAAGAACCTTGAGACCTCTACCAAATTGCTTCCATCACTAAAGAACAATTTCGAAGATTTCCAAGACTTCCTCAATGTAGTCAGGAAAAATTGGGACAAGCACAGAGTGGAGCTTATACACCTTTCCAAGAAGGTCATCCAAATGGATAAATGGCAAGAGGATATGACTTAGTTGCAACAAGAGTTGGAAAAAATGGAGAATACCTTGGAAAGGCTCTAAGAAGTTGTACAAGAGCACCGAGAAACAAGGAAACCTTCCATTTCCATTGTAGATGCTAGCACCATGATCAAGACCACCTTGGTAAACTCTCCTTCCATAGACAATTATATATATCCAATTGGTGATTTTGAAAATCATACCAAAGACATTGGTTCCATGCTCCTAAGGAAGATGGGATATGATGGAAAAGGGATAGGCAAGAGAAGACAAGGCATCTTGATTGATCCAGATTTAGGAGCGGAAAAAAATGATTAACAGACTCAATACAATAAACATAGATATATGGAGAACAACACAGATATCTAGTGAACAATATCTTCTATTGAATAGATGAAATAGGATGAAACTGTAAAACTGCAGAGATGAAACAACTTTCTTGAATGGTGGTAGCTATCTCTGAGAAGAGATGTGGCTGCTACGCGCATCCGTCTGAGCAGAATGATTCCAATGAGGCTCCAGAGGCCTTTTTAATATTACTCATGAATTCCAAAACCCTAGACATCCAAAAACCTAACCCTAGGAGGTGAAACACCAAAATTCATGTGGGCCCTTATGGGAAAGTTGGTACCTCAACTTCCTAGGGTCGTAAATTTTACATACGACCTCTGTTTTAGGTGTGTGATAGCCCGTTGGAAATGTATTTTACAGAACTACACATTACATTGTCAAAATCTAATTGCATCTATAGTTTGAATGTGGAAAGCCTAAAAACATTGTTTAGGGCCCCAAAATGGCCCTGGAAGTACATAAAGATGTGTTGACATGAAAACATCCAAAATAAGCCAGTCGGATTAGGTGGGAGGCCACCAATCTTCTCCTGGAAGATGTGTAGGGATTCAGACAACCTTGAAAGTATAGAACCCACAATTACAAAGAAGTAAAGAACGTGTTGAACTAAAAACTGTCAAGAGGATCCAGTTGGCACAGGTGGGTGGCCACCAATATCCACCTGGATCATTGATTCGTATTGTATCCAAACCATGGTTCAAGCATGAAGGATTAGGATTTGATATTAGATTGGAAAATCCCATGACAATTAAAAACAATACCAAGAACTCACCATTGTATTTTTTTCCTACAACATTTGAAAATAAGTTTTCCTTCCTGAATATGTGCTAGAGACTGATGTGTGGGGGTAAAATTTTTAGAGGGAAGAGTACTTTAGAAATCCATTGCATGTGCAGTCACTAGAGATTTGTTTTTATGTTTGGAAGCAACTGATACTAGAAAGAGAAGGATTAACAGACTTCCTTTTAAGGGAATGATACATAACGACATAGCTTGTTGTGGTCACACTGAACAACTACCAACATTCGACTTGGATTCATTATATGCCAAGATGGATTCCTTCCAAGACATAGAGGGAGATTGGAATGGATGTTGAGTCCACAATTCATATCTAGAGATTATTAAGAGTTGAGAGTCAATGAGAAGACTTATTCATTGTGGGAAAAATAAAGCTATGACTAGAGCTAAATTATCCGGATTAATATCGGTGGCCTCCCACCTCTTCCACTGCCTCAACGGATCTCTACCTTGTTCGAAGTTTATCTATGGTTTTTTGGGTCCCAAACTTCTAGAGACGTTTTGAGGCCTTAAATAACATTTTTAGGAGATTTACAGGGCTAGGGGTTTCAAAAACATGCCTTGGCTCTAACCAAAAGTTGTAATCCTTAGATAGTTCTTTCCAATGATCTATCATGCACCCAAAATGGAGATAGTATACAAAAGTTGTGCCACCAAGGAGTTTACATATCAACTAACCACCTCAGGGCCCACAATAATTTTGGTGTTTCATCTTCGAGAGTTAGGGTTTTGATGTTTATGGATTTTTCCTCTTGTATTTTAGGATTTAGGATAAAAGGCCCTTTTTGCCTCTTTGTAATAATCTTTTTTTGAATGAGAATAGACATGATCTATTTCTCTACAGAGATAAGCTACCAACATTCTAGCCAGCTTGTGTTCTACATTTTTTTGTTTTTTTATTCATTAATAGAAGTTGGGTTTCACTGTATTTCTGTGTATGTTCTATTCCATTCTCAATAGAAGCTAGATTAGTGGCATTCGAGCAATCTGGTCATTAGTGCTTGGTGCATGTCCTCGACAAGGTCATGGTATAGAGAGTTGGGTCTCGAGCTAGTTTCACTTGGGGACGACTTCTCTCATTGGCCCAAGAAACCTCCCATGGTGGAAGAAAAGAGAGATGACGGAGTAGAAGATCCTATCAAGATGTTTCTTGAGGAAGCTCTCGTGTGACAAAGCAATGATATGATGGACAACATGTTATGAACATAATATATAATAATAAATATAAATACATTATAATATTTAATGAATAATTAATGAAGAGACACTTTCTCAATTAAAGGTCAGGTCTCTTCATGGAAGGGCACCCCCGCGTGGGTATATAAGGCCCTCATTGTTATTGTATCTCATCATCTCATATTCATATACATTATTTAATATAATATCATTTATGGATTATAACTTGTTGTCTTACCTACATTGGGTATTTACCTGGTGAACCGACTTGGTTCACCACAGTGGTATCAGAGCTTCGTCTCGGTCCAAACTTTCACCACAAATAGAGTTTCTCTAAAATCAGGTATTTGACCTCATATTGGCCATTGACCATTTATAAATCAAATATTCTACACATTTCAACGAAAGTTAAAAAGTCATTCTGCACAAAATAAAAGGAAAAAGGAAAAAGGAAGAGGAGAAAAACAAAACAAAACAAAATAAAATGTTTTTCTTAAGGGGCACGTGAAGAAGTATAAGTGCACACAAAGAAGTTTGAAAGAAATATTCCAGATTTGGAATTAGTTAAGTTAATTGTCATTTAAAAAGTGAGAAAAAGTAATTTAAAAGAAAAAGTTTCAAAGAAGAGAAACACTGAATATTTTATTTTACCTTTGGAGATTTACCATCCCATAGTTTTGCAAAACCATTGGCCCATGGTATTCCATACCATATATAATATGTGTGTGTGTGTGTATTTTCCTCTAAAGAAGTATTTCAAAAAGCTTAGGGTCGCGTTTGTTGAGCCCTAACCGCCGCTAACAAATAGTCAAGAGTATAAAAGAGATTTATAAGGTACTTTTTATGAAGTATAAAAAGAATTATAAAAATTAGAGTGAAAAGAAATATAAGAAGGAAGGAGTATAACTAAAAGAGTTCTTTTGGAAAGTGTGAAGGTAATATTAAATTATTTTTCATTAATTACCAAGGAAAAAAATAATAAGAAGAGATTAAGTGAATATAAAATTACTTTTGGTAAAGTATAAAGAAAATATTCAAAGTTTTTAAACTCTATATATACCAAAAGAAGAATTATCAAGGATTATTTTCTTAAGAGAATATAAAGGAATATTAGAGGAAGATATCTATTAAGCCAAGAAGCTTAAGTCTTATTATTATTAAAGGGATATTATAATAATTATAAGGTCAGTTCAAATTAAAAAATGGATTTTAAGGAAGGAATATTTTCTGGTAAAAATCATCTAAATAGATGCATCAGATTATTAACATTTAGAGGAAATATTCAAGAAAAATAAGCAGATAAGAAGAAAAATCACATAAGTATGGATTTGGCGAATCAAATAATAATTCCAAAGACAAATGTAATCAAAACAAAAGACTTTTTTTTTTTGCAATAAATATGACATCAAGGATTTACCGTTGACACTCGAAGATCATAAAATCGTGTCGAATTTTGAGGTTACAACTATATATGAAAAAGAGGCTAATATAATCCTCGACTCGACTTGGTTAGAGACGTTGGGTAGCTTAATATTAAACCTTGAGAAATTTTTTTTAATATTTTCCTACAAGAAGAAAAAAATAAAATTACATGGCGTCTCAGTAAAGTCAGATTCAATATCTACGTCAAAAGATCTTGATCAGATCTCCAAAATACTATTGGCATACAAACAACAATCAATACTTGAGATCCAAAAAGAATGTGACAAAATCGTCATAGACAAGGATGCAAAATGTTTTTTTCCTAAAAACTCATAATTAAAGTTTACTCACCTAGATTAAGAAGATAAAGAGTGATAAGAAGATGGTACAAGACAAGTTAGAACAACTTATCAATACATTATCATTAGTAGATAAAGAGACAATGATTGAACCTATGGAAATACAAAAGTCTTCAAATGGAAAAAATATGATGGTGGTTAAGGCAATTAATATAGACCCAATCAACCTTACAACTCAAAGGGATTCAATTGATGTAAAGAGGTGTTCACATGTCAAAGTAGAAACAAGCTAGGGCTATGAAGAAGACTCAATTCCAAGTGTTAATCAAGAAGAATCTACAAGTACATGAAGTAAATATCAGGTTGCAAGGATGCCTTATAGACATCCTAATCACAAAAATTGATACTTCAACCAATAAATGTATCCATAGAAAAAAAAATGACAAATTTGTAAAAATTATTACCTCCATTACAAATGATGCTCAAGGTAGAATTTATCATGGGAGTCAAAATACATCAAATTGTCTACAATAACCCCATAAAATCACAATTGTAAAGAAGATCGATTTTAGGTCGGTAGACTCCCTTACAATTCTATGGTTCTATGAAAATATTAGAAGATCCTATCGTTTCAAGTCCTCAACAATAACTAATTCAGGAATAAATAATAAGGAGACAATATTACAATCCATAAAAATAGATAAGTCTTCCATAAGTATTCTTTGAGGACAAATCATTTTTAAAGGGATGGTGATGTTATGAACATAATATATAATAATAAATATAAATACATTATAATAGTTAATGAATAATTAATGAAGAGACACCTTCCCAATGAAAGGTCATGTCTCTTCATGGAAGGACACCCTTGCGTGGGTATATAAGGCCCTTATTCTTATTGTATCTCATCATCTCATATTCATATACATTATTTAATATATTATCCCTTATGGATTATAACGTGTTTTGTTACCTACATTGGGTATTTACCTGGTGAACCAGCTTGTTTCACAACACAACTTCTCCCAGATCCTTCGACAATAGCTGAAAGCGACCATGCACCTTCAACAAGAAACCATTTCGAAGGTGCAACACCCTTCAAGGTACACGTTAAATTTGATATCACTTTATTTGAAGGCCATATAGATGAAAATTCTTTAGAGAAATGGTTAAATATGTTAGAGGGTTATTACTCTTTTCAAAAAAATTCTGACACCGAAAGATCGCCTCTGTGCTAGTTAAAATCCTTCCTGAATGTCAAATATTGGTGGGAAAGTTACTAGGAGAGACACAACAAATATGGGTCTATGAAATTTAGAATGGGATTTGTTATCCCCATTTTGTGGATAACTAAAGAGATCATGTTTCGAGGACCTCAGGTTGCAGATATGGAGTGTCGAGAGACAACATGACCAACAATGTCCACTTGCACGTACACAAGCCCACTCCGTCACCACATTTGATCCATTGTTAGTGCATCCACCACACCAGCTAGCTTCTGGAAGGAAGACAAGTCTTTCTCCAAGTGGTACAAGTTAGGTATTAAGGCATGTAATCACTCTAATATTTAAGGCATTTGAACTTGTTGTACTTGAGCTACGTTTTATTATAGAATGCCTCCTTGGACATTATGCCTTTGACCCTGTTTCACCTTGGTGAGTGTCATAGATTTCCTAGTAAGTGGCCAAAATTTGGGGAACATTTTGTGACTGGGGGTCCCTTGATGGGTTATCGTACCATTCCCGACCATTCATACCACTTTACACTCATTATATTAGCATCATATTTCTCTCTTCTAGGCCCTTTGACTTTAGTGACCCAAGAAGGGCATGCACCTCATTTCATGGGAAGAAGGGGTCAAAGGCCTGGAGGGATTGTTGATGGCTAAAAATACAAAATCCTATATATTAACCTTCCATATGCTTCTCCCAAGGATCCCCAAGAAAGCAATGAAATGCTTCTCTGTAAGAAAAAGGGGACCTACAATAATAAATGATAACGAATTATTAGGGGGTTAGTTGGAGGATAGGAGGTCTCATCACAAGCCGACCTATCATTATCATGGGTATTTAGCAGTATGACATTACCATCATTTGGTCACCAAGCCATGATAGTGGCTCTCAGTTACACAACTGAGAGAAAGGGGGTGTCATCACAATCCAACCTTCTCATTTATGCAAGGTATTTGTGAGTGACATTGATATCATCTGAACACCACACCAAGACATTGACCTTCAATTCGTTCCTTAAAACATGAAAGAAACAAAGAATGGAAAGATGGGATTAGAAAAAATGCATTGCAAATGAAGGTGCAACATGCTGAAATTACTAAGACAACTGAGAGGGGGGGTGAATCAATTATTATTGTGCTTGAACAATTTTAAGTCTATTAAAACATTCTTAATCTTTCTTCAGGTGATCATAAATATTATACAACATATGGACAACATAAATAATGAGCATCAGTCACACATAAGATATACACAGAGACAGATTTTCACGAGGAAACCCATAAAGGGAGAAAACCTCTTCTTCTTCGTAATGATAGGCAGTCTTTTAAGTTATGTACATCATCTATAATTGAGAACCAAATCAATGTGAGGCTACTACCTCTGTTTTACAAGCTCCAACTTGTTTGACAGCACCAACTCTTTAGTTTCTCTAGCACCCACTAGAAGGAAGCACCAACTCCCTGAGTGTTCTAGCACCAACTGGATGGAAGTACCAACTTCCAGTTACACAGGCTCCAACCTGTATAACAGAGAACACTTGTTCTCCCTTGCACCACCCTGCCACCCTGGTTTCTCTGGTTGCAAACAGATGGAAGCTACAACTCCCTGTGTTCAAGCACCCACTTGAACCTATGAGGACAACAATCCTCCCTAGCACATCCCAACCACCCTGAAATATAAATAAATGATTGAATAATCAACAACACAGATAAATCGATTCTTACCACTTCTTCTCTGTTCTGTAAATCTGGTATGCTTCTAACTGTTCTGCAATTCTTCTCTGCTACACTATTATTCTTCTTTGTTCATACTTGGCTTGTCTTGATGTCTCTTTTTATCTATTCTTTCTCTATCCATCTCATGCTCTTTGATATGTGCACATTCTACTCTCTTCACATTTTCTCCTCTATTAAGCTTATGTGCCTTATCTCTGAGCTTTCTTCACACTGCGCATACTGTAATTTTACCTTTCTACAGTTCAACTCATTTTTTCAGTCAGAACATCCAACCACAGACAGTCACTGCGTGTTTATTTTATGCATTACAACACCTTCAGTTACCCCTCAAATCCCTAGAACAACACTTCAACAATTGAAATGCCAACCATCCAAGAACCATGATTTCGTTCTGCTAACTGAATCGTAACTGAACAATTAGCTGTGAGGTGAAACAATAGCCCTCTGATCATATTCAAATTCACCTGCACCATTGGATTACAAGAAACAAAATGTCTTTCTCATTTCGTATTTTGACAATTCGTGATTTCGCATGTCACGAATTCCTGTTGGGAAGCATCTCGACTCTCCAAGTTGTGATCCTCGAAAAGGAACCAGATCAACGGTCCACAAAACTTCATAATCTGATCACTTCTTTTCTTAATCGAATGACTGACGGGATTTCGACGTTTTTCCCTTCGATTCTTCGAGACTCACAATAGTCCCTTTCGACATTTCGACATTTCGGCATTCCTGTGGTGAAGTGTTTCGACACTCCAACTCATGGTACCCGGAACCTACACCAAAAAGTGTTTTTCGCATCTCGACATTTCGACATTTCGACATTCCTGTGGTGAAGTGTTTCGACACTCCAACTCCCAGTACCTGGAACCTACACCAAAAAGTGTTTTTTGCATTTTGGCATTTCGACATTCCTATGGTGAAGTGTTTCGACACTCCAACTCCCAGTACCCAGAACTCTGAAATGGAGTTATTTCCCGGTCTGCGAAACTCTTTGTTGATGTGCCTATTTTGGGATTTCGGCGTTTCACATTTCGCGACTTCGGGACTCCTGTGAGAAGAGTCTCGACTCTTGACTCCTCCAACTCCTGGTATCCGAAACTCTGAAATGGAGTTATTTCCCGGTCTGCGAAACTCTTTGTTGATGTGCTTGTTTCAGGGTTTCGACGTTTCACATTTCGCAACTTCAGAACTCCTGTGATGAAGAGTCTCAACTCTTGACTCCTCCAACTCCCGTTATCCGAAACTTCGGTTGATGTGCCTGTTTCTGGATTTTGTAAGCCCGCTTCACCTTGCACTTTAAAGAATGTGCAGGTTCTCCTGGATCCAACGTCGGTCGGACCTCGGGCTTAGATCTGACACATGAGATCTGTTCTCTTCTACTGTGTGCTCCTCCTATCTGAATTCAGATCTGACGGTCATCGGGAAATCTAAATGGGATCCAACAATCACTATTGCTCTTCATTGTTGAACTTGCCATTGCCATGCCATTATTGTTGCGCTGCTGATCATGATCTTTGCCATCAATGACAAACACACATACTCTACCTCAGTCTGAAAACATGCCAACAATATCCCCCTTTGGCATTGATGGAAACCCCTTGAATAACATCCAACTATACCACTGTAGCATCCTTGAAATTACCACACTTTCTCCCCCTTTGACATCAATGTAAAATAAAAAACACGCTCCCCCTAAGCTGTTGTAGTACATACTCCCCCTGTCAACTATGAGCAGCTTAGAAATACAACAAATATTCAATAAGTACTCCCCTTGACCAGGTGATCAGATTAGACGAAAGAAGTTATAATCCCCAACTTTTGACGAAGATATCCAAAAGGGGTCACTGCTAATGGCTTAGTAAAGATATCAACTATTTGTTCTATGGAAGGAATATAATTCACCTGAACAATTCTGTTTGTAACTTGTTCTTTGAGAAAATGGTATTTTATTGGTATGTTCTTAGATTTTGAATGAAGTACAAGATTCTTAGAGAGACTAATGTCACTGGTGTTATCACAGTGAAGTGGAATGGGATTAGTGTAAGTTACCTTCAAATCTGCAAGAGTTTGTATCATCCATAAAATCTGAGTGCAACAAGTAGCAACAACAATGTACTCTTCTTCTGTAGTTGATAAGGAAATAGATCCTTGCTTTTTACTAAGCCATGCTACTAATGAGTCACCCAGGAAGAATGCTCCTCCACTGGTGCTTTTTCTCTCATCAACACAGTTTGCCCAATCTTCATCTGAATAAGCAGTTAATTGAAAATTCTGATTTCTGGGATACCACAGACCATAAGTCATTGTTCCCTTCAAGTATTTGAATATACTTGTGACAACTACCAAGTGACTTTGTTTAGGAGCTGACTGATAACGACCTACCATTCCAACAACTTGCATTATATCAGGACGAGATGTTGTGATGTACAGAAGACTGCCTATCTTTGATCGATGTGTCCTTTGATCGACATCAGGTGACATATCATCTTTACTGAGCTTGCAACCAACCACCATAGGTGTACTAACAGGAGAGGAATCCTCCATCTGGAATTTCTTCAACATCTCTTTCAAATATTTTTCTTGAGATATAAA
>ML852616.1:19131-30212 GCA_009831015.1 Picea engelmannii | reverse complement strand
ATATTTTTTACTTCAAATGAGCATTCATCAATCATTCATTAACTTTAAAACAATAAATGCATGTAAACTCAAATCAAAGTACACAAAGTTTAATTTGGAAACCCTTATGGGATAAAACCACAAAAACTTATCTTTATAAATGTTTGTAGGCACCAACCTATTGTTACAAAGCTTGTAGACACCAATCTCTTCATCTAAGCACCAATTTACAAGATATTGTGTAGGCACGAACCTACTAGTGACACCAATCTATTCAACTGAGCACCAACTCAACAAGATATTGTGTAGGAACCAACCTACTAGAGACACCAATCTCTTTAGTTGAACACAAACTAAGCAAGATATTATGTAGGAACCAACCTACTAGAGACACCAATATCTTCACCTGAGCATCAACTAAGTAAGATCTATATAGGGACCAATCTAATATCTTCATACACAGAGTACTTTTGACTTCACCTGCGTGCTTCATAATTCATGCACTTCACAACATCATATGACCCTTAAATTTCATGATCTAGCATCTCCTCTTGCTTCATACCCCATACATAGCTTCAAACCCTAGTCAGATTTAGCCTTCATGTCATAGCGAACCTCATAGCATCATTCCTAGAATATAATTCCATACTACAACATCACAACCTCAAAACAACGCACTTTGCATCATCATAGACCTTAGTCCTTCATATTACACCCTTAAAACTCCAAGAAAACTCCTCTTGGGCACCTTTAGACCCCAAGAATACTCCCTAACTCCTCCTTCACACCTCATATCTCCTCTGTGCACTTGTACTTGCTCTTCTTACTTGGATACTCTTCAAATTCTCACATATATCATGTATTTATAGTGTTTATGCATTCACTTATGGGTTTGACTTGTAAAACTGGTTTGGTCAACCTATAAAACTAGTTGGGTTGACATGTACTTTCTGGCTGGGTTGACATGAAAAAATATTTCATATCTCCTCATTCCTATGGAGTTAGAGGAACTGTCATATACCATTGGAAAGGTCTCAGAATAAAATTTTCAACCATATATCATATGTTCCCATTTCAACTAGATCTTCCAAGTAAAAAGGCCTTCAAAGATAGGGTATCCAAACTGAGAATCAAAAATCCAAAAAAAATATTTCCAACAATATTCATCTTGTAATATTTATCTTGGAAATCTGTAGTCTCCCATGTCTTTGACATCAATGACAACAATATTTCCAACAAACAGAACTCTTTAGCCACGATTCTCATTAATCTCCAATGTTTGAAATGGAGGAGTCTTCATTTTATAAGTGAAGCTCCTCCTCAAATACAATACAAAACCGTGTTCGATCTCAAAACCATGAGATCCAAAGCCATTATCTCAGTAAAACCATGGGAAAATATAAAAATTAATAAAACGCATCCCATAATATCCTTACAAAGTGAAATGACCTTCTAGAAGAGGTTATAATACAATATAGAAGCCACACGTTTAGACAAAAGAGAATCCAAGAGAGGTGTGTCTCTCAATAATGGTGCCAATGTCCAAGGAAATGGTCCAAAACCAAGTCAAACATGGCCCAATAGCTCTAATTTTCTCTAGTCAACCTCCTCGATATAGGGAATGGTCCAAAAGTGGAAAAGCATCCTCAAAAAGTGATGACGTCACCTCCACATTTGTGATCCGTCCAAGCAATAAAATCATCTCAAGAGGCACATGTGGGCTCATCAAGGCAAAAACTCCTCAAGGAAACATCAAGTGATGGTGCCACGTCATCTTAGGGTCCAAGTCACCATGTGTAGTCAACTTCGTAATGTGTAATCACCCTCTCCAATGAATTAAATACCCCCCACATGTGGTCCAAGGGGAGTAAATAGTGCATGAGCATGCATGCAACATCCAAATGAGAAAGGAGGATGCATATAAATGGTCCATGTGGCATGTGTGATGACATGGCATCCTTGTCATGACTCGATGCATTGTCACAAATCTCGATGCAGTGCCATGTATCTTGATGCAGTACATGGATCTCAATGTCTGTAGATATGGCCATATATGAGTACATGGATCCCAATGCAACTACATGGATCCCAATGTAGTGTCATGGATCCCAATGCATAATACCCACTTGAAGTAATGGGTCTAGACTCTTAGCAATCCATTAATTGGTAACATCTGGTGACATCTCTTAGTTGGTAACATTTGGTGACATAGCAAAGGGGGTTAATTTTAGTACTTGCCTAAGCCTTACCAAGGGAAACAATATTGACCCTTATACATGCATCAATTCATAGGATAACCCATATTTCCTAAGTACCTAGGTGAAAGATAACCAAAAATGAGTAATAATGATGAAAGAGAAGGGGGAATGAGTTCATGTTATGACTCTCAAAGTCTTATACATGCACGGGTCTTATTATTCATTTATTCATTCGTATAGCTTTATTTAGATATAGTTTTTACACATAATATTCTTATAGAGGGATCTTAGGATTGAGTTACCATCCTTGGCATTGTTTCTTACTACCCCTTTAATCTTTTTTCTTTAAATGTTCAGTTTATCAAACAAGTCCCTTTTCTTTTGGATATTCATAGACAAACAAAGGACTAGGGGCATCAGCCTCATAGCGAGGGGGCATTGCTTAAGCTTTATATTTGGCTTTTAACTTTAACTCTTCACCTCTTATCCTTAGTGGCTTTATTGATTTGGGCTATAATTTAACCTTTCCTTTTGACCTTTAAGAAATCATACATGATGAGGATGCAATTTTCATGTGGATAGAATGAAAGGTACTAGGGAGGTGGAAAATGGTTAGCATGGTTGGGATATGGACAATGCTATCTAGCCTAAGCACCCAATGGTATAGGTTAACCTAAGAAATAACACACTTCTAACAAAAAACATGTTCCCCAAGGTACTACGAGCCAAGTGATAAAACCATGTAATGTTATGAAATTCCACTAGACAATTGTTAGGTGTTCAACACTTTACGGCGAGCCTAAGGATTTATATCATCACATCCAAATAAATATTGATACATACAATGCCAAACGAAGCATACCAAAACCATATCATACCATACCACAATGCATCAATCATCTAAGGAGCGAGGATGGAAATGAGCTACAACACAACTGAGCTAGCACGATCATATATCTAGTGGATATCAATAGGAACTATGTCCGGATCTAGCGAAGGTAAGCATGACACCTCATGCAAGTAGTAACATGACACCCTTGCTAGGGTATCAAAAAATGTGTCACCCTTGAGGGGGTAACATAGAGCATATGAGTGAAGGGAAACTCTATTAGTGAGCACCAACATCGAATTGCATATGACATAAAATATGGGAAACCATGATGCATACCACTACCGATACAAGTATAACTAGTCATAATCTTCAACCTCAAACCATGGCAACAATAGTGTCATACAAAAAAAAAAACAGTTTTGCCTTCATCTTCCACTAATGTTATAACATACCAATATTGAGATGCTAACTTATTTTGCATAATGTTGTTCATTAATAACGTATGTGTGCATATGTCACTCTATAGGTTTTAAGACTTGTAGAGTCTCCTCATAATAACTATAATGTCAAGTATGGCTTCCTCCAACCAATGCCATGCAAACCTAACAACCCTAACATTGCTATTAGTTCAAGCATGTGTCTATAATATTAAATTTGGGTGGCATGCAACCAAACCATATCATCACATATATCTAAGATCAAGCAATGATCTACATATGATCATCAATCAATTCAAGAAATACAACTATTTATCCCATCCCTGTCAAATTTTCAACGACAATTAATGCACTCAATTTAAAATATGAAAATTGGTTCCAAGTGACCTCAAACAGTAAACTAGAGTTGTTATCACTGAATAATTTTACATTGAAATTATGACAGAAAATTACAGCGGAAACATAAAGATCAAAGAGAAACCATCCATACACAACAGAAAAAAAAAAATTGTTCTGTAAAATTTCTGATTGAGATTTTTCGAGGACAAAAACAGTCCTCTTGGAAAATTACAAATTCAGCAAAATCCTGAAAATATTCCAACTTGCAAACCTGGTACGAACACTAGTTGGTTGAAACCTGTACAACCTACTGGTGTCTGTCGTATGGCTTGATGATGTCAGTCGTACGAATTGTATGGAATGTTGACATCGTTCGTACGAACTATATGGAATGTACGGTTTGTATGTACCACATGTGCGACTATCCTCTCTTGGCAAAAAAATAAAAAAAAATAGAATGTCCAGAAACCCTAGGCCAAATTTTCCAAAGTGAAGAATTTCCTTGCTGAAATTTTGCCTCCCAATCTCCTTGGCACAAGTGCTCAGACACTTATGCCAACTCCATAATGTCACAATGACATGTAAAGTGTCTCCTCACATTGTCTCTTCTTTTATAGAAGTCTAAAGTGAGTTTAGAAGCCCTTAACTTACTTTGAGGATCCATTCACTAAACTCAACATTAAATTAGAATTGTTTATTCCTCCATGTGGGTGTGAAGCCCCAACCAAGCACCAATTCAATATACAAGGGTTTTTCACAAAATGAAAAATGTAATGTGAGTGCCAACAAAGATTCCCACGTGCCTGAAACCAAGGCCAATGTAGGAATACCTTCCAATGCTACAAAAACATCAAAACTCCCTCTTAGCAAGGGAGGTATTCCATCCACCATCGCTTAGAAGTATGTATGTCTCCCACACTAGATCCGCTACCACAGGTGTTCTTCAATCCACATGATTGGATGCTCCCTCTGACATATAAGAGAATCATGTTGTATGACATGGACCCTTCTTGGAAGACACCTTGCTCCTAGAAGCCTCACACATCTGAGCATCCTACATGGCTTCAACAACCCATGACACCTTCCTAACAGTCTTGGAAGACTCCTCTCTCCCACTTGAACTAGAAGGTTGACTTCCTCTGGATGGTTGATTCTCCCTTTGAGCCTATTGACTCCCTCTAAAGTCTAACTTCCTCTTGACATGCTTGGAAGGCTTCTCTTCCCCACGTGATCCTGAAGGCTAACTCCCTCTGAATTCTAACTCCCTTTGAGTCTGCACAACCTTCTGAGCTACCTGCTCCTGGTCCTCTGTCACTCTGTTGATGCTTTCCATAGCTTGCATAGGTTATCCCTTTAGCTTATACAAGTTGTTATTTCTAACTCCAAGAACCATTATTGTTCCTAAGATAGATCCTCTAGGCATGAAACACATATGTTCATCTCGGAATAAAACCGCATAGCCCTTCTCCTCAATCGTTGAGACTGAGAGCACACTCTTCTTGAGTTTTGGCACCCATAGCACATTTATCACTCTCAACACATCTCCTAACTCCATTCAGAATGACATTGTTCTAGATCCTTTCACTGCATGCTTGGTACCCATACCAAGTTCCACATACAAATCTAAGTCAGACTCTATGAAGCTCTCGAACAAGTCACATGCTCATGTCATATGACATGTGGCTCCACTATCCACAAACCAAGTCCCACTACCGAAAACTGCACAAGAAAGGACGGAGACTAGTAAGAACTCCCTATGAAGCCTGTCTGCAACCTCATCCACCTATGTTGATGATGAATGCTGCTTCTCATTCCCTTTCTTCTGTTGTGGACACTGTGGAGCATAATGGCCATGCTCATGGCAAGCAAAGCACTTGACCTTGCTAAGGTCCTTCTTCTTTTGTTGTTCTGGAGATGCCTCTCTCCCTATGTTCTTCTTCCAGGAACCATTTCCTCTACCTTTCCTATCATGAGAAACTAGCGCTAGGTTCTCATCACCGCTATCTCTCTACCTGTCATTCATGGACTCTACCTGAGCCTCTTCCTAGATGTCATCATTCCACATTCTGTCAAATGGTGGCAACTTCTCGCGTGCACAAATCGCCTGCACAAATGGTTCCCAAGACCCAGGAAAACCATTCAATGACACCTTCACCAACTATGTGTCATCAACTACCTCACCAATCGATACAAGCTGATCACGAATCTGAGTGATCCTCATGAGGTAGCTAGCAACTGTATTTGAACTTGACATCTCAACAGATCGGAGGTGGTGCCTCAAAATCAACTTTTCGCTTGCATTCTCACTTTGGTATAAGCCCACCAAAGCATCATACATATACTTTGTTGTCTTCTTCTCAAAAATATGAGGAATCAAGTGATCCTTCACAGAATCCAACAACACCCTCTTGGCCTCCACTTCCCTCTTCTTATGAGTTGCCAATTCATGTGCATTCATTGGATCTGGAATGGCCATCTCAACATACTCTTTGAGATCATTATCTTCCAAGAAAAAAAGGATCCTAGCCTTCCAAGCTTGGAAATTAGTGGCTCCCTCCAACCTATCCTCCACTCTAATAATGTTCACCATTGTGACCTGCCCAGAACAAAAAAAATATGCAGCAACAAAAAATTGTAGCCACACAAATCTACAGCAACTATGTCTCAAGAGATGACCTTGTCTCTCTCTAGAGCCTATGCGTTAATACCATGTCAATTTTTCAACGACAATTAATGCACTCAATTTCAGATTTGAAAATTACTTCCAAGTGACCTCAAATAGTAAACTAGGGTTGTTATCACTGAACAATTTTACACTAAAATTATGACAGAAAATTACAGCAAAAACATAAAGATATGAGAGAAATAATCCATACACAAGAGACAAGAAATTATGTTCTGTAAAAATTTTGATTGAGAATGTTCAAGGAAAAAAACAGTCCTGACAAATTACATATTCAACAAAATCCTGAAAATCTTCCAACTTGCAAACCTCGTACAAACCCTAGCTGGTTGAAACCTATACGACCTGTTGACGTCATTCATACAAATGTTGTATGCCTTGCTGACATCAGTCGTACAGATTGTATTGACTACTTACATCAGCTGTACACATTATACGACCTGTCTATACCACACGTGCGGTTGTCCTCTCTTGGCAGAAAAATCTGAAAACAAAATGTCCAAAAACCTTATGCCAGGTTTGTCAAAGTGAAGAATTTTCTTGCTGAAAGTTTGCCTCCCAATCTCCTTGGCACAAGTGTTCACTCACCTATGTCAACTCCATAATGTCACAATGAGATGTCAAGTGTCTCCTCATGTTGTCTCTCCTTTTATAGGAGTCTAAAGTGAGTTTAAAATCCCTTAACTTACTTTAAGAAGCGCTTCACTAAATTCAACATTAAATTAGAAATGTGTATTCCTCCATGTGGGTGTGAAGCCCCAACCAAATCCCCTCTCAATATACAAGGGGTTTTCACAAACTAAAAAAATGCAATGTGAGTGTCAACAAAGATTTCCACATGCTTGACACCAAGTCCAATGTGGGACTACATCTCGATGCTAGAAAAGCATCAACAATGCCAAGAAAACGTAACAATGTTTTAGCTTGCTTCTATTTCTAGCATGCAAATTCATGTATGGATGTCATGCGTGTTAACTGAATTATAATCTTGTGCATGCAACCTCTTCAAACAACTCTAAACACACACATGCATGCACATATCCAACCATTATGTGTATAAAAAATATTGTGTATAAAAAATGGCATTCAAAACCATCAATTAAACACATACATTGATCTCATATTTAAGAAGAGTTTGATTCTTCAAATAAAAAAAAATATGACTATTTTCCAATATCTACTATCAAACACTTCTAGCATTTTTCATTTTGGGACTACCATCGTACATAATCATACAACAATAAAACCAATCTCGTCTTGGCCCCCAACATTTGTTATCAAGAGTAGTCTTGCCATGAATATACATAGAATGTTATGTACATCGAATGCAATCATCAATATGATTCACTGCCAAGTAAAACCATTCAACCATAGCCATCAAACTCATGCACAAGTCAAAATCAATAGCTAAGGACCGTTCCCAGTAGAGTTTCGATGTCTCCTTTTGGCTTTCAAGTATGGATAAGGAAGTTGAAATGAAAGGAGCCCCATAGGCTTTAATATTATTCCACTTAATAGCCCAAAAGATAATGGGTTTGACCCAAAAGACCAGTGTTTAAGCATTTGAATAAGAGCACAAGTAAAACAATGGTTTGGGGTTCAAGCCTCATGGCCTACCCACTTATGTATAAACTATGCAGAGCAAAGATAGCTCTAGAGTGATGTGCTTATATATATAACTAGCAATGCAAGAGGTTAAGCATGGCTTGGCCTCTGCATGCCATAGCTTGCAACCACAATATTATCAACCATACAATGAAATGGGCTCATACTTAGAGCAAGGATAAGAGAAATAACTTGGTAACAAAGTGTTGGGCATGTCTAGAAGTTAACCTAGATGTGCATTCACTCACTACCATGCAAACACACAGTGAAAATAAAATGTAGGTTATTCCATGTTCAGAACTTACCTTCCCTCAAATGTTTGATTTTGGTGACAAATCTATGATGGGCTTGACCTCCATGAAAAAATTGAGACCATGTGCATACATCCAAATCAAAATGCCTCCAAAACTAATCACATATACCCATGCAAGTTCTGGATTATTCAATAGAGCTCAATGCTCATTTGCAAAGGTGGCAAGCTCATGCAATGAGCAAAGGGTTGAGATCAAGCAAACAAACTAAGCCTCCAAGCCACCATAAGTAGCAGTGCACAAGGTTCCTTCAAATCCCATCCAAAACCATGTCAAAATGCTAGGGCATAACCACCAATTCAGCCTCAAACCCCTATTTCCAAAGGCAAAGCTCAACCAAAGTGCCAAAGAGTGAGGTTGAAATGACTATCCAAATTAGGGTAAACACCATTGAAATCATGAAATTGACCTCCCACCATTGTATTAAGATCAAGGGTTGTAAAATATCTATGCAAAACCATGCAGAAATGACATTCAAACCAAATTGTTAATGCAAGGTACATGTAATAAGCTAGTTTTAATCCTTGGTTTAGTATTGTGTATGTACATGATGAATGGCTATAAGCCAACAAATTTAATTTGTAACTAAACATTGAATGCTAATAAAATACATCATCGACTATAGAAGAGAAGGACAAAATAAGGGGGGTTATGACTCCACGAGAGGGGAAAGACTAAGGGGCTTCAGTACGCTAAGGAAAAGGACCTTAGTAAGGGATTTAATCCAAAGTCTTTGTAAAACTTAATTATGTCCCTTGATTATTAGCTAATAGTTGTTTTATTAAGCCAGAGGGGGATTAATGCATGAAGGAGATACATGGCTCCTTCATGGAATACAACTTAAAGCTTTACTTTTTTCCATGCAAGTGAATGGTTGTTGGGGTCGAAGGAATTGGAAAAGACTTTGAATGTTGTGTGCAATTCGAATTATTAGAGAGTTGAACTATTAGAAGTTCGAATTACCCTACAAACTACCATTTGATTAGGGAAATTGAGAGACTTATCCCTGAGTGAATTGTCGTGAGTATACCGAAATCAAATTGTGGAAGGTATAGCCACGAATTACTTGAGAATTGTGGTTGTATGGAAGAGAATCATTATCATTCAGAAATTCTCTATCATTGATAATTCCCTGGAATCGTAGTAGTGAGATTTATTGGCCAGCCTATGCCAGAGCCCTGGAGGGAAGTGGGATATGCTAAGGGATTGCTAAGCATGGAAGGGGATCCCATTCCTTAGGTCATGTAGGCTAGTGGGGAAAAGGGCTATGGATTTGGAATTGTTGTAGGTGCAATTATTGACTATGAACCTGGGAATTGGGTTGTGAGAGAAGAGAAATTAGAGCCAACGATAAGAAGAGTGCACCCTTGTGGATTCATAGCCTCAACTCAGGGGTGGATTCTATTGCAGAGAGGATTGGTGCAACAGGGAGCCTATTGTTGATATTTTGGTAGCTGCGGGAGGTATTAACCTCCACGTGTAACCTTAACAAGAATATAATATTATGGGAAGCAAGAGAAACCCTAAAAGCCTTGGACATAACCCTAGAAGACGAGTCGACTAAAGAAAATAATTAATTTTGAGTTTCTAGCCTCCAGAAAGAGAAGTCAGCCTAGACAACTAAGAAAGAGTAGTATAAATACAGGATGCCAAAGCTCATTTGGACACACACATCTTGCAATTGCAGAAATTTAATAAGTGCGCAAGTTTGGAGAGTAGTTGCAGTTGCAACTACTGCAAAATGTATTTTCGTTTTTAGGTTTGGACTTTCTCTTGGTTATGGTTTGGACTTTTTTCCTTGTGCGCAAGCTCTGGAGAGAGGTATGTTACATTGATTGGATATTGGTTCTAGGGTTTGCTTCTAGAATTATTCTCTCTGTCAAGATTAAGGTGCTCGAGAGTGGCTTCGGTGGTTGGGTGACAATATTGCTATATCGTCTATGGTGAAACGAGTACACCTATTTTTCTAACAAGTTATGGGCCCACACTATCTTCGGACATTCTAACCGTTTGAAGATAGATTGGGAGGATTTACTCAGTTACAGTTGCAGTTGCAGTCAAAGTTTTTGTTGCAGCAATGAAACCCTAACCCTCTTGTTGCGGCACCTTAAGTGAAGAGATTGACCTAATTTATGGATATCCTAGTGCGCCCTAACTTAGTGCACCTCCTGGTACTCTTAGCAAGCTAAGATGTCAAGTTTGATTTTTTGGTCAAAGTCAAAGGTTGACCAAGTCACAACACTCATGACTTACTCTATGAAGTCAAAAAACAAGTTAGAAGGGGCTTCTAACTTCATAGCATGGAAAACAAGGATTGACCTCATCCTTGCCAAGAATAAAGTGTTGCATATCGTGAAAGGAAAGATCGTGGAACCACAGTTTGAAGAAGGAAAAGAGAAAGAACCTCCTAATGTTGCAATTATGGAGAAGTTCAAGGACAATGACATCAATGCCATGAGTATCATAGTGGACTCTGTAAAAGACCACTTGATACCCTACATCTCTCATCTTGACTCATCTAAGAATATGTACGATGCCCTAACTAATCTCTTCTCAGTCATAAACATTGGACAAGTAATGAGTCTGAAGAATGAGCTTTGTGACATGAAAATGAATGATGATGACAACATAACATCATACTTTGTAAGAATCTCTCAGTTAAGAGATCAACTACAAGCTATTGAAGAAATCATTTCA
>WSFP011377141.1:0-30212 GCA_009831015.1 Picea engelmannii | reverse complement strand
TATTGGGTACATTACCCAAACCTTGGTGCTATGGGTCTTTCTTCAAGGGTTGACATCAATGACAACCAACCTTAATCAACAAGAGCAATATGGAAAAATCAGGTACTTGAGCTTAAGTTTAGTTCAAGAAGTACTTTTCTGTTTTATCAATATCTTCTTGTCCTTTCCTGAGTTTTTCAAAAGAATATTTCTTCACTTTCTGCGTTCAAATGAATCCCAGAGATCTATTGTTGTATATCCATCATTGCAAACTATAGGTATACCTCCTTCTTGTATAACCGATATTCACCAAGCTCCTTCCTCTGAACCATATGATGTTCATGACCATTCTTCTGAGCTTAATGAAACCAAAGTTGAGCTTGTACCTTGTGTTCTTAATATTTCACCCTCCAAGATTCAAGAAAGATGCAGTCCTCTTAAATTGCCTCCTATCCTTCATGACTTTCCTTTGAAACATTTTAAGTACCTTCCTAGGTTTGATGGAAAGCTTGATGGACATTCAACTGAAAAACATATTCAGGTCTTTGAATGTTTTATAGACCTTTTTGAGATTGAACATGATGATGTGTCTATGAGGGCCTTTTCTCAATCCTTACAAGGAGATGTCAAATCATGGTTCAAACATTTGTAGCCTCAGTCAATTATCTCATGGTATGAATTGAGGGAATATTTCCGTAGATTTTGGGGTGAGAGAAAGTCATGGAATATACTCATTTCATAGTTTTATTCCATGAGAAGAATGAAAGATGAAACCATCTCAAATTTCAGTAGGAGTTTGCTAGTCTTTATTATAAACTTCCTAAATAAGTCCAACCTCCTGAAGTTGTTGCCATGCTCCATTATGTAACAACCTTTCAATCAGAATTATCTTTTCTTCTGATGGAGAGGAAGTCTATGTCTTTGCAGCAGATGTTCAATAATGCTCATGAAGTGGAAGACAATCTTCAAGCATGTCAGAGGCGGAAAAATTTGAATTTAAAGAGTGTTGCAAATATAGAGAACAATGTTGTAGTAGAAGAACATAAGGTTGTGCATAAACAAGAGGTTGATTTACATCCCGATCTTTTTCAACATGAGTATAAAATTGATTGTTTCATGCATTTTTTCAAAGTTTTCAATAATAACATTGTTGCAGAAGATAAGGATCAACCTACTGCAGAGAAAATTGATGTACCGAGTTTTTTTCTTTGTGGATGACATTGCAGATGTAGTTGACTTACCCAAATATGATGATTATGAGATTGATTTTTCAGAGCAACCAACTGCATGTCCTCCATCAGGAAGTGTTCAGTTTCAATAGTTTAAGGAAAGAAGTCAGCCTGCATGTTTCAGTTGTGACAATGATGAAAAACATGAGGAAAGTATTGAATCAGGTGAAGGAACTTTTCCATTGTGTTTTGCTTCTTTCAAATTGCTGAAGCAAAATGTTTATAATGTTTCAAATCAGAAATACTTCAGGCATGATGTTGAATATGAAGAAAGCAGTGGATTTGCCAATGAAAATTATCTTCCATTATGTTTTTCTTCTTATGAATTGTTGAAAGTAAATCATGAGATAATAGAGGAAGCAAGGAAGTTTGATTGCATTCACAGTGACATTGTTTTACATGAACAAATTGTTATCAATGAAGAGGACCAACAACCTTCTCATACATTTAATGACCATGTTGTTGATTACATGGGAGGTTATTTCAGTTTAGATTTGCAGGCTGTGATCAATTACCAACTTGGAAATAAAGATGATGGTCAATCAATGTTAATGTTAGATATGGATTTCTTTCCACTAGAGGTTTCATTTCAGCCAACACTGTCTTTTGATTTAGAAGATTGTTATTTCCAGCAGTCTCAACATATTTTTCAGCCTTTTTGTGGTAATCAATAGGTTGAATTACATGAAAACAAGAATGCAGTGGAAGGGGTGAAACATGATTGTTGTTTTATGTATGTTATGGAGGATCCATTTGCAGTTTTGTTGGAGGCAGAAAACAATCCCAATGTTTTTAATTTTTGAGATTTGAATTTATAGATAAATTTTTGAATGACTTATCAATAAACATGGTTTGGAGAAAGCATGTGCAAAGAAAGAAAAAAGTGGATAAAGTGTTTGCATGGTTGCATTGACATTTTGATTTCACTTGATTGATATATTTTTCAATAGTTAGGGTAGGTAGGAGTGTGAATAAGCTCGGTACTATGAGCATTTCTTTTAACAATCTGCAGTTTTCATTTTCATCTTAGTTTTAGATTTCAGTTTGGAGCATATAAAACTTTGGGTTTTTAGCGGATGCTGGTTACAAGTTATAGTTGGAAAGTTGAGTTTGGGAGAAACCCAATGGATATGCGCCTGATCTACCGTTCTTTGCTACCTCACAGGGAGGATATCATCCCTGTTGGAGCTAGCTGTTAGCACCATGATTTTCATAGCTAAGGCTAGAGGTTTGTCAACAATTTGCAAAGTCATGACTGTTAACACCCATATTTTTTTTATGCCTAGAATCATGTAACATCTCCAAGGGTCAGTTTCAAAAGGAATCTTATCATTTATTTTTTCCATTTTCATTTGCAACTGCGCGTTGCAAAATTTTCTACACGCTGCACATAACACTTCACCGCGTGAAGGATTTTGTTGCGCAATGGATTTCATCGCGCAATGGATTTCACCGCACAATGGATTTCGTCACGTAGTGGATGTCATTGTGCATTGGATTTCGTCGTGCAGTGGATTTCATTGCACAGTGGGCTGTTGCACATAGGATGCTTTTGCGCAGAGGATTTTCCTGCGCACAAGCTACAGGTCGCGCTGCGCAAATGAATGGTTTAGTGGTCAACTTAAATATAACTTTATGACCAATTGGAGAGGAATTTTAAAAATACCCAAGAGTTTTTTATTGAGGACAAACCAAATATTAAACACCTCTCTCATATTTGAAAAATGTTTCATATTGTGGGAGATTCGAAGCAATATTTGAGCCCTATTTTCCAGTTTTCATGATTTCCTGTCCGAGACATGTTTTTATGATACACATTACTGCCATATGGTGATGAATGTCAAAAAACCAAGAGATGGTTTTCTTTATAACAAGATTATATACAAAAACCTCTCTCCGTTTTGAGAAATAGGTTTTTATTAGTGATATATGATTTCATAGTTAACACCTATTTTCCTAGTTTGCTGTGCAATCCACTGCGTTTTTGCTGTAGGTTACTGTTGCGTAGCAGAATTGCTGTGTAGGGGTGACAGAGTGTCCATAAATTCACAGGATGACTTGTCACAACCATATGGTCTAATTTTGATCATGATCAATGATTTTAAAGAATATTTCGGTTACGATTATGATTTGGCAAAGTCAGGTTTTCTATATTTAGTAAATCCGTTGAAGTTATTGTTCTCTTTCAAAGAAATCAGATCCATGATTCTAGGAGAGAGTAGTTCAAACCTAGAATCCAAGGGTGAAATTATTTTTCTATATATGGGGATCATTTTCATGTAAAAAGGGTTGGTTGGAAAAACAGTGTAGACAATGACTATTGATTGTAGTTTTTTTGATCTGATTGAAACTTAATGCAAAAGTCCTGAAGCTTTGATGAAAATATTATAACGGTGGCAATTTGATGTATTTTTATTCTTTCTTTGCGTATGTGCTTTCATGTGCTCTTTATATTCATATCTATAATCTCTGTCTGAATCAGAACGTGATTTCGAATCTAGAATTCACTGCGCAGTGCTCTAGATTCACGCCATTTAGACAAACCGTATTTCTTCTAAGTTAAATTCGAATTCATCCCCAGTGGTGCTACGAGTTGCTTCATGTTTTTTTGTCCCACCACACACAACGATTTTAAACTAAAAGACTGTTGCTTAATTAGCCTTATCCTCTCAAGTTCATTCACTAAGTCATTTGTTTTTATCATTTTCTTAAATTGACTCCATTTCCCAATGGTACTTTCTCTCTTGCTTGTCCTACCATCCATTTTAAAACAAAAATAAACTTGTCCTATTACAGAATCTGACCTCTGTGCATTTATTGATGAAATATTTGAGTTATTACGAGTCATTAGATATATGAGAGAGCCCTCTTTGGTTGTATAGGTCAGAATACAATCTAAAGTTGGTTGAAACAATTACCTCTGTCATTTGTTTTCTCAGCCAAACAAATTTACAGAGTGATAACATAATCTATAGAAAAATCCATGGACCTAAGAGATAAAGAGAAACACGAGGAAGAACACGAAGATTCCAAGAGAGAAAGAAAATCTAGAACAACCAGTCATTATATCAAGAATTAAAAGACTACCATCTTGGTTTGAACCCACTAGAAGAAATCAAGCAGAAGAAATGGAAGTTGTGATGAAGAACAATGTATGAAAGACTTATGAATGAAAGAATTGCGAGATTCATAACCAAAGGTTATTTGAGATGGAGGGAGAAGACTATGATGATATCTTGTTCTAGTAACTAGACATACCTCTACCTGAGCCATTATATCTTCTGCAACATCCATGGGTTGGATCTTACATCAGATGAATGTAATCACTGTTCTCCTCAACATAGTAATTGAACAAAGAAGCACATGTAGAGCAATTTCAAGATTTTGAGGTATACTAGAAAGAGACCCTTGTATGCAGATGGAATAATATATTGTATGAATTCAAACAACTTGGTGCAGATCCTCTCTTGTACATTAGAAGTGTGGTGAAAACTTTCTATAACAGAGATATTGTATCAGAATGGTTACTTAGAAGTTCAGGATGAATGAAGGATTTCTAATACATGAAAAAATCTCATGATGACATAAGAAGTGCCACTTAGATATGTTCCAGTTTGAGTCTTGCCACGATGTCATGAGCTAGCAGGAAACAAAAGAGCTCAATCTAGCCATGATATACTGTAATGATCAGAGCTATATTAAGCCTTCAGAGAAAACCAATGTTCCAGAAAGACCGAAGTACATTGAGATCAAGCATTACATTCTCCATGATGAGGTCCAGAAAAGAGAAGTGGTTCTCTAATATATCTCCATAGATGAGCAGATAACATATATTTTGGTAAAGCCTCTGTTCAAGATGGAAAAAAATTTCATACTCAATAAACTAGCTGGAGCTCGTGGAGACAACTTCCTTATTTCAAATAGAAGAGATGACTCCTAGGTTGGGAGGGAGCACTGGTGTGCTATTGATTTATGGACAACCATTTTTTAGTTTGAAAAATGGTCCAGGATGAGCAGTTCCTTTCCAGTTCGGAAAGAGGTTTGAGATTTCTAACGGACAAACATTTTCCAGTTCCAAAAATGGTCCAAATCAAACGGTCATTTTCATAATGAAAATGGTTTGATAGATTGCTGATGTACCATAGACAACGATTCCTTTTGTGGCCAGTGTGGGGAAATCATGTAGGACAATATTTCTTCTTGACAATCACTCTCAGTAGTGGTCAAGTAGAATGGTCCGCCTCCCTGGGCAGTCATTCTTTCAAAGTTCACATTTGTGAGTAGTTTCGAAGAATGGTCCATTTTGGAGGTTGGTGCAGGACAATCATTTCCTTAGGAAATCATCCAGAAAGTCATTCCCTAGGGCATAATCATTCTCTCCAGGTTGCACTTTGTTTACTGCTGTAGGAATGGCCCAGTTAGGTGAATGGTCCAGGTTCAACAATCAAGGACAAGAATTCCCTAGGGAAGACTTATTCTCTCCAGGTTGCACTTTATTTAGTGCCAGAGGAATGGCCAAGTTAGGTGAATGGTCCAGGCTCATAAATTAGGAAATTTATTCTTCTATGCCTGAGAATAATAGTCCAGATAGCTCATGGATGATGTTTTACTTTCTAAGGGTAGATAATCTTCCATATATCATAGATGTGAGTGGAATAATGGCCCAGATGACTCAGTTTAAATAATGATATTATTTTTTTCCGTGTAGATTGATATCAGATGATATGATTGCTATGGAGACTGTATGGCTCTGGAAAATAGATGTATGCTATTGTGGTGGAGGTGTTCCATTGGTTGTGACTATGTGTCACTGATTAAGTAGCTGTGTGCTACTTGGGTGTGGTAGTGTACCGCTGGATTGTAGTTATGTACTACTATGGATAAACACAATTGTGTTCTATTGAATGACATTGTTCTAATTTCCATGTAGACTATCAATTGTGTTGAAAATTATTACCAACTATATGGATAGAAGTGTGCTTGTGGAGAGACATTCTCCATATAGATAATGGTCCAGATAGAACAAATTGTTGGTGGACAAGTATTCTCTCTGTGGAGAATGATCCAGGTTGACAATTTGTTGACATGTCATGGAATAGTATTTTCCTAAGGCACAAATTGTGGCCCGATTAGGAAAATGGTTCAGGACTGATATTTTCTAAAGCATATAATTTGAGACTGATCTCTATGACTTGATTAGAAAATAATACTAGATTGAAATTCCTATAGGAATGGTCTCTATAGTCCATGGCATAGCTTTTAGCTCTGTTGGGACAGTCATTCTTCTAGGACATATGTCCGGATTAGAAGAATGGTCCTTGTATCACTCTGTGGAGTGAGTGACTTATTCAACATCATGCCTAATTACTCAAATGGAGTATGTATTCTATAGATGATGCAGTTGATGCTATCATATGATAGTGATAATGGTGCTCGTGATCTAATCATGAGATAGGCTGTACGACTATGATGATGCTACCAGTTGAATGGTATGTTTGTGTTCAAGATCATTGCCTTCAATACCTCCCTAGCTAGGAGGGATTGTTGATATTATGGTAGTTGTGGGAGGTATTTACCTCCATGTGTAACCCTGATGATAATAGAATATTTAGGGAAGTAAGAAGAAACCCTAAATCATTAAACCTAACCCTAGAAGACAAGTTGTCTCAAGGAAATAATTAATATTAAGTATTTAGCATCCATAATGAGAAGTCAGCCCAGAAAACTTAGGAAAATAGTATAAATACAAGTAGCCAGACCTCATTTTGTACTAGACAACTCGAAATTTTTGCTGGGAAGAAGTGAGCACTACAAAAACTAGGAAAGTGCGCAAGTCTGGGGAGCAGCTGCAACCAACAACTATTGCAATATGTATTCCTGGTCTAGTCTTAGACTTTCTATTGATTATGGTTGGACTTTTTGATTAGTCTTGGTTATCTTTTCTTGATGCATTAGCCATGGTTGTCTATTGGTTTGCCTCCAGAATCATTCTCTGTCAAGGTTAAGGTGCTCGAAGGTGGATTCGGCCTATGGTTGGGTGAAAATATTGTTATATTGTCTATGGTTAAACGAGCACATCCATTACTTTCTAACAGAGAAATCACTTCCTCAGCACACTCTCTCACCTGGAGAGAGTTGTTCATAGGTCTGAAACCTTCTTTTTCTATCCACACTCTTTCACATGGGGAGAGGTGTTCATAGGCCTGACAACTTGCCTCTTCTATCCACGGGCCTGACAACCCGCTTCTTCACTCCCACTCCTCAACAGACGAGCATGGTTATGACAACAAAAAAAACTGGACGTGGGAATGGTAATGAAGAAACAATACACAGGCAACCTGCAGGGTACATGTGCAATAAGGGTGTCAATTCAGGCTTGTTGCAGAGGTTCAAGTGGTTAGGGAATTTCAACAATGGTGTTCTAGGGTTCCCGTGTGCTTGCTAGGTGCGCCGGTGAAAAATAAAGGATACAAAAACAATAAGACTTCCCACTTATATTTTCATTTGCCTGGGATGACACATGGTGCTCATGAAGCACACTCCTCTCCACTTGGAGTTTGTTCCCTTTTCCCAAAGGAAATTAAGATATCAGGGTTTATTTCCCAACTTTATTATTTTCAGGAAATACATTATAATATTCCCTTGGGTTAAGACCTCAAGCTTAGCTCCTTTATCTTAGCCTCTCAACCCCCTTCCCTTACCCAGCCTAGTGGAGTTTAGTCCCCCATAAATCTTTCTTCGTGTTCGGTCTACATGCAAGGATTTTGTTATATTAATAATATGAATATTTACATGTACAATATTCCTAGCCTTTAACATCTAGGCTCTCCAGCCTAATAAACACATAATCCTACCAACTTATAATTACTTGGATCACTAGCCTACAAAAAATGTTACATTCATAATTACAACCGGGGCTCGACCTTGGGATATTACAATCCCCTCCCCTTATTTTTGCATTGTCCTCAGTACAACTCATTTACACAACATCAACAAGATTTTCAAAATCTTCAAAAAGATGTGGGTATTCTGCCCTCATAACATCTTCGTTCTCCCATGTTGCTTCCTCATGATTGTACCAGGCCCACTGGACATTTAAAATCCTTATGGCTCGATTTCAGAGCTTCTTTCTTTTTTGGTCTAGTATGCACACCGAATGCACTTGTAAAGCGCCTTCTTGCTCCACCTAAATCACATTCCAATCAATGACATGATTAGCATCAGGTATATATTTCTTGAGAAATGAGACATGAAATACATTATGAATAGTCATGCATGCAGGAAATGCAAGCATATAAGCTACTGGTCCAATAGTTTCTAGAATTTCAAATGGTCCACAATATCTGGATGCCAACTTGGAACAGTTTCCCAGCTTCAGGGAACTTCTGTTGGATTTCACCTTCAATAAAAAATGATCACCCACTTTAAAATCTCTGTGGGTTCTGCCTTTGTCAGAATAGATTTTCTGCCTATCTTGGGAAGCCTTCACATTCTTCTTTATCTTTAACAAATTCTCTTCCATTTCCCTGAGCAACTCTGGCCCAATTATTTCTCTATCAGCTGGGTTGTCCCAACTTATTGTTGTGTTGCACTTTCTGCCATAAAGTGCCTCAAATGGGCTCATCTTGAGTGATGCTTGGTACCCATTGTTGTAAGAAAACTCTACCAAGTGTAGGTAGTCTTCCCATATGGATGGTTTGACCATCACATACATTCTTAACTGATGCAAGTCCTGCCCTCAGCAACAGTTTTCCTTCACCGGGACCTTCTATCTAACACGGCCCGAAGAGCAGTAACACTCTTGCAATCCTGTATCAAGACTTCTCGTCGCCCACAGGACTCTCGGAATGATTCCCCGGAAATTTGTTCAGGAAATCAGGGTTCGCGGTATCGTGAACCCTATGCACTCTCCTCGCACATCTCCAACCTCCGAATCCCGAGTGCTGATGGTCAACGGTCAACCTCGGGGTATCGCCACTCGCGATATCAACGCCTGAATTCTTAAACTCTGAGCACCGAGGTACCAATTCCTCGCTACGGCACCACCTGTCCTCCACTTACTCCCCGGGGTCCCACTTGACCACGTCGCCTCGGGACTTCGCAGATCATGGATCCAAGATACAAGCACTCTGGCGTCGAAAACCCCAAATGCCGATTTCATGATTTTTCCGGATTCATGCCACCTTTCCGCGTCGCAATCGACGGCTCCGATTAAATCGGGGGATCGCAACTCGCAATATCGACGTGCATGCAAATCTTACACTCGCCAACCTCGATATGCCGATGTGAAATGATAAATGGACTCCTTCGACGCCTACGAGTTAACTCCCTCGCATCTCCTCCGCGATCTGCCTGTCTACGGGGTTTCGAAGATCTACTCGACAACTTCAAGTCGTCGATTCTCTTCCTTTCGAAGAGTTCTCCGCTTTACCACCTTCGCTCTGTATGAACTTCACTGGGGCCTGCTCCCACCGAGAAGAAAAAGCACTATCCCTCTTGAGCTTCTTCAACTCTGACTCCTTCAGAGCTCCCTCAAACATGCTCCCTGTGCTCGACCTCGACCTTCGCCAACCTTCAACGATGCTGAAGATTTCCAGGTTCTATGCACTCGCAGTCACATCAACCCGACCTTTCCCTTCTCAGACTTGCTACTGGAAGTTCAGTTCGACCTGCACTCACCTGCATGGATCGAATAATCCAAAACAACTCCAGGTTGAACGAGAATGAGAGTTTAACTGTAGAGCCTCCTCAACGCACTCTATGCAGAGGAATTCGACTGCACTCTATGCAGGAATCTCCTGGCTCAAACAGAGAAACAATTGAAACTCATTCACTCATTCTCTCAGGTTTCGAACCTGATATGCAATCACATAAGCAGCATATAGAAGATAAGCATAAAGAGAAGCAAGTATGCAACAACATAACATCAACAACACACATAGTTCAAACACATCCATGGAATTGAATCAAGAGCTTTCTTCTATTAATTCAATCTGTACGTGGGGTTTCTTCACAAACTCTCTGCTCTATTCTCTATTGCTCCTCTCTGCTAATGCTGAATAATGATAATCAATTACATAAGGAGGGTGCCTATATTCGTTTTCCCTCCTAGAAATGAAACTGTCTAATCTACAACTAACCCTATCTACCAGCATTAAAACTATTTAATGTCTTCTTGTCTACATTACAATACAAGTGCGCTTCATATGAATGCATTCATTCAAACGAAGGCGCAACAATCTTTTCAAAGCAATTCAAAAATGTATGCGCTGGTGCTATCCAGCTGTTCTTCTCTTTCCTCCACATTGGCTCGCGTCATGACGTCGTAGATGCTCCTGCATCATACTCCTCGGCTCGAAAAATTTCATGGGCTCCTGTCCATGAGCTCCAGCACAGTCTGCCCATGCTTTTGAATCACTGCTTCTATTTCCCAGCTGGCATCCTCCACTGGGTGATTTTTCCATTTCACCAGGTACTCAAAATATTGCTTTCTCCTGGTCTTCTTTCCAACTCTTTTTTCCAGTATGCACTCCATCTCCGGCTTATGTGCAACTGGTAATTGCTTTCGCCACTGGACCACTAGTTCCTCGGTTCCAGTGTCTGTTGTATCAGTCATGTATGGGTATAAGTCCGAGATATTGAAAATCGAAGATATCCCAATGCCCTCTGGCAACTCAAGCTCATATGCATTCTCCCCGAACTTCTTCAGGACTCTGCAAGGTCCGATTTTCTTCATCTTGAGCTTGTTATATGTCCCCCTTGGGAACCTTTCCTTCCTCAAGTGCGCTAGAACCATGTCTCCAACTTCAAACTGAAGTTGTATTTTTCTATGATCGGCTCTGTGCTTGTATTCTTGGTTTGATCTCTGCAGCCGCTGCTTCACCTCTGCGTGAAGTTCTTTCATCACCTCAGCGAATTATTCAGCTCTCGCGCTGCTCGTTTCAGCCTGTTCTGACTCCCTGAGATCAGATACTCCTCGCGGCTGTGTCCCATACAAAATTTGAAATGGGCTCTTACCTGTACTTCGATTCACAGAATTGTTGTACGCAAACTCTGCCTGTGGTAGGATATGATCCCAACTGCTGTGATGCTCGGTCACCAGGCTCCTCAACAGATCCCCCAAGCTTCTGTTGACTACTTCGGTTTGCCCATCTGTCTGCGGATGGAAAGCAGAACTGAATTCCAGGTTAGTCCCTAGCTTCTTCCATAGCATCCTCCAAAAATGACCTACGAACTTGGTATCCCGATCCGAGACTATGCTCCTCGGCAATCCATGCAATCGCACGATCTCTTTGAAAAATAAATTTGCGATGTGGGTTGCATCGCTGGTTTTATGACACGGAATGAAATGTGCCATCTTCGAAAATCTGTCCACCACCACAAAGATGGAATCAACCCCTCACTGTGTTCTTGGCAAACCCAACACAAAATCCATACTGATGGCTTCCCATGGCCTCTTGGGTATGGGCAATGGCTGATAGAACCCTGTGTTCTGCTTTTGGCCTTTTGCATGTTGACATATCTTGCATCGGTCAACAAATCTCTTTACACCAGCATGCATGCCAGACCAATAATAAGATTCACTCAGCTTGGCAAAGCTCTTATCGTGTCCAAAATGACCTGCTAAGCCCCCACTGTGTTTTTCCTTCACCAAATTCTCTCTCATAGAGAAATCTAGAATGCACAATTGATTGCCTTTAAACAACAATCCATCCTGGATCAGGTAGTCAATCCACAGACTCCTATCCCTGAGAACTGGGTTCTCGGCTGCCTCGTATGCCTCGCCAAAATCTGCGTCACCTGCATACATATCCTTCAGATTCTCAAAACCCAGCGTTTTGATCCTGAACTCCTGCAGCATTAAACATTTCTTGCTCAAGGCGTCTGCCACCTTATTAGCAGCTCCCAAAATGTGCTTGATCACGAATGTGAAATTCTGCATGTACTCTACCCACTTCGCATGCTTTTGATTTAGCTTCTCTTGCTGGCTCACGAACTGTAGAGCATGGTTGTCACTGTATAGGACAAATTCCTTGGGTATCAAGTAATGCCTCCACTTTTTCAATGCCTGAATAATGGCATAGAACTCCTTATCGTACGTGGAGTACTTCAGCTTCGCATCATCCAGCTTCTCACTGTAGTATGCCACAGGCCTGTCATCTTGACTCAAGACCCCTCCAACAACATATCCACTAGCGTCACACTTCACTTGGAAGGTCTTCTGAAAATCAAGCAACACTAACATTGGCTGCTCTGTTATCTTTCGCTTCAACAAATTGAAGCTCCTTTCAGCCTCGGCTGTCCAATGGAAAACCTTATGCCGCTTCTTCACAGTGTCCATCATTGCGACGCTAATTCCACTAAAATTCCGAATGAATTTCCTGTAGAAGCTTGCCAAACCGTGAAAGCTCCTTACCTCAAAAACATTTCTCGGCGATGGCCAATTCCTGATTACTTCAACCTTCTCAGGATCCTTCTTCAATTCATTTGCCGAAATTACAAAACCCAAATAAATGAGTTCTGTCTGCATGAAGGAACACTTCTTCAAATTTATCAGCAGTTTCTCCTGCTGTAGCCTTCTCATCACTATGGCCAAATGCCTCAAGTGTTCAGCCTTCGTCTTGCTGAAAATCAATATGTCGTCCAGGTATACCACCACAAATTTTCCAATGAATTCCCGCAGGACTTCATTCATCAGCCTCATAAATGTGCTTGGCACATTTGTCAACCCAAACGACATGACCAACCATTCGTACAAACCCTCATTTGTCTTGAACGTTGTTTTCCATTCATCTCCCTCTCTCATCCGGATCTGATGATATCCGTTCCTTAGATCAATCTTCGAAAAATAATTTTCCCCGCTTAGGCAATCCATCAAGTCGTCCATTCTCGGCAATGGGAACCTGTACCTACTGGTGATATTATTAATCGCCCTGGAGTCTGTACACATCCTCTAGCCTCCATCCTTCTTAGGGCTCAATACCGTTGGAACAACACATGGACTAAGACTCTCCCTCACCAGTCCTTTATCCAGTAGATCCTGTACCTGCCTCTTGACCTCCTCGTTCTCCTGAGGTGTCAACCTGTATGCTGCCTTATTCGGCAAACTTGCTCCAGGTATGAGGTCAATGTGATGACTCACACTCTGCACCGGTGGCAATGAACGAGGTAGTTCGTCCATGATGATATCAGCGAACTCTCCCAGTAGTTGCTGAATTCCTTCCGGCAAGTCGTCCACTCTTGTGCTTGTCAGGACAATTCTCGGCTTCCTGACAATAAAGAATTGTGGATCTTCATCCTTCTCCAACTCTGTGAGAATCTCTTTCCCACTCATGAGAAGTATGGTACTGCTCACTTCCGATTTCACTTCTTTATCCTTTATCGACAGCAGTTTGTGTCTTTTCCCATCCTTCTCCAAGGTGTATGTGTTCATCCTTCCATCATGAACAACATTTCTATCATACTGCCATGGTCTACCCAACAGTATATGACACACATCCATGGGAATAACATCGCACAGGATCTCATCATGATAATTCCCAATTTTAAATTTAACTAAGCATTGGCTCGTGACACTTACTTGGTGTCCTTTCTGTAACCACGAGACTTTATATGGACTCGGGTGCTTAGTCGTCCGCAGCTCCAATTTCTCCACCATCTCGGTCGAAACAAGATTGTCAGTGCTCCCACTGTCAATTATGACTTTGCATTTCCTGTCCTTAGCTGTGCAAGCCGTTCTGAACAGTCTGCTCCTCTGCACTGTGCTTTCCACCTCCTTCTCTGGCTTCAAAAGGATCTTATGCATTCCAAGCGATCTTTCGCTGTCTGCATCTTCACTCTCAACGTTTCGCCTCTGTGCCTCAGCGACGTGAGTTTTCCCTCTGTCCGTCTTCCTTTCTGGACAGTCAACGGATTTATGTCCGTCTTTACCACACGTGAAACATGTGATCACTCCTCCTCGACCTCTGCCTCTACCTCGGGTACGAGGAAATGTATTGGCGTCAGCATAATCTTCTTGCTGATCAACTTGCTGCCTCCTCGGCTCAGCATTTTGTCGCCTCTGCTATGAGGTGCCACCTCTTTCATCTTTTCTCTGAGGTCTCTTCCAATCCTCCTTGGGCTTTTGATATTCTTTCTGGGCAACTGCCTTGCCTCTGGGCTGGCTTCGGCCCCACCCTCGCTGTCCCTGCTTGCAGCTCAGCTTCTCTTCGGCCTTCAGAGCCATCTGGTACGCATCCTCAACGGTTCGAATGGTAACCATGCTCAGTTCATCCTGAATATCATACCTGAGACCATTCAGGTATCTCGCCACCTTTTCGTCATCACTCTCTCGATGACCAAATCTGATGTTGACCCTGTAAAATTCTTCGGTGTATTCTCTCACCGTCATCATCTTCTGTCTCAGGTTCTGCATGCGCCTGAACAACGTGATCTGGTAGTCTCTCGGAATGAACTTCGCCTTCATCTTGGTGATCATCCGATCCCAGATTTTGATTTTCTGTTTTCCTTTGCAGCGCTTATCCGCCTGCAGCTCGTCCCACCATAAGGCTGCATGTCCTTTCAGCTTGGTAACATCATGCCTTATTTTCTTGTCTTCTTCGATATCTTCGTAATCGAAGTAGGTATCCAATGCTCAGATCCAATCCAACAATTCTTCTGCATCTAGACTTCCCTCATAGACAGGAATGTCCATCTTCGTCTTTGATCTCATCCTCGAAATGACTCTGATCAACCTCTCTGTCGAGGCATCTTCTACTGTGACCTCCTCAGCATCGTGTCCAGCTTCCTCTTCAATCTAGGGATCACTAAACTCTACTGCACCAACACCACGTCTCTGGGTGGTCTCCATTTCTTCAAGTCTGGCTCAGAGATCTCTCATCTCTCACTCTATTTTAGCATTTCCTGCTGGCCTACCCCTCCTTTGGGCGTCCCTGTCCTCACGATCAGGAGATTGCCTCTCTCTTCTGGGCGACATGATGAAATCTGCTTCTCCCTGTTACCTGAACAAAGAGAGATTTACTTCCCGCTCTGATACCACTCTGACGTAAGTCGTGAGTATCAGAGTGCTTTCCTTTTCCTCTTTCTTTCCTCCTGCCTGAAATATACAGACATGACTTTCAGCTCTGATACCACTCTGACGCAAGTCCTGCCCTCAGCAACAGTTCGCCTTCACCAGGACCTTCGATCTAACACGACCCGAAGAGCAGTAACACTCTTCCAATCCCGTATCGGGACTTCTCGTCGCCCACAGGACTCTCGGAATGATTCCCTGGAAATTTGTTCGGGAAATCGGGGTTCGTGGTATCGTGAACCCTATGCACTCTCCTCGCACATCTCCAACCTCTGAATCCGTAGTGCCGATGGTCAACGGTCAACCTCGGGGTATCGCCACTCGTGATATCAACGCCTGAATTCTTAAACTCTGAGCACCGAGGTACCAATTCCTCGCTACGGCGCCACCTTTCCTCCACTTACTCCCTGGGGTCCCACTTGACCACGTCACCTTGGGAATTCATGGATCGCGGATCCAAGATACAAGCACTCTGGCGTCGAAAACCCCAAATGCCGATTCCGCGATTTTTCCAGATTCGTGCCACCTGTCCGCGTCGCAATCGACGACTCCGATTAAATCGGGGGATCGCAACTCGCGATATCGACATGCATGCAACTCTTGCACTCGCCAACCTCGATATGCCGATGTGAAATGATAAATGGACTCCTCCGATGCCTGCAAGTTAACTCCCTCGCATCTCGTCCGCAATCTACCTGTCTACGGGGTTTCGAAGATCTACTTGACAACTTCAAGTCGTCGATTCTCTTCCTCTTGAAGAGTTCTCCGCTTTACCACCTTCGCTTTGTATGAACTTCACTGGGGCCTTCTCCCACCGAGAAGCAAAAGCGCTATCCCTCTTGAGCTTCTTCAACTCTGACTCCTTCATAGCTCCCTCGAACACGCTCCCTGTGCTTGACCTCGACCTTCGCCAATCTTCAACGATGCTAAAGATTTCCAGGTTCTATGCACTCGCAGTCACAGCAACCCGACCTTTCCCTTCTCAGACTTGCTACTGGAAGTTCAGTTCGATCTGCACTCACCTGCATGGCTCGAATAATCCAAAACAACTCCAGGTTGAACGAGAATGAGAGTTTAACTGTAGAGCCTCCTCAACGCACTCTATGCGGAGGAATTCGACTGCACTCTATGCAGGAATCTCCTGGCTCAAATAGAGAAACAATTGAAACTCATTCACTCATTCTCTCAGGTTTCGAACCTGATATGCAATCACATAAGCAACATATAGAAGATAAGCATAAAGAGAAGCAAGTATGCAACAACATAACATCAACAACACACACAGTTCAAACACAACCATGGAATTGAATCAAGAACTTTCTTCTATTAATTCAATCTGTACACGGGGTTTCTTCACAAACTCTCTACTCTATTCTCTATTGCTCCTCTCTGCTAATGCTGAATAATGATAATCAATTACACAAGGAGGGTGCCTATATTCGTTTTCCCTCCTGGAAATGAAACTGTCTAATCTACAGTTAACCCTATCTACCAGCATTAAAACTATTTAATGTCTTCTTATCTACATTACAATACAAGTGCGCTTCATATGAATGCGTTCATTCAAACGACGGTGCAACAATCTTTTCAAAGAAATTCAAAAATGTATGCGCTAGTGCTGTCCAACTGTTCTTCTCTTTCCTCCACACTGGCTCGCGTCATGACGTCGTAGATGCTCCTGCATCGTTAACATATCTTCTATCAATTGATTTACTCTTTCTGTTTGTCCATCAGACTCAGGATGATAAGCTGTGCTGAAGTTCAGGTTCATTTCGAGCCCCCTGAATAATCCTCTCCAAAAATTTGAGGTAAATTTTGGGTCTCTGTCAAACACAATTTTCTTGGGAATACCGTGAAATCGTGCTACTTCCCTCATATAAATATCAACAACATTAGTTTCCTTGTGAGTAGTCTTCAATGGAATAAAATGGGCAACTTTCGTAAGCTTATCCACCACCACCATGATGGAATAATGTTGCTTGTTTGTTCTGGGTAATCCTGTGATGAAATCCATTGTCACCACTTCCCACTTCTACTCAGGGATGGGTAATGGCTGTAGCAACCCAACTGGGTGTCTATGCTCAACTTTGACCTTTTGAAACTCTACACATTTGGCGATGTACTCTGCAATTTCGTTCTTCATGCTTGGCCAATAGTAATGGCTCTTGACTGCTGCCACTATTTTCTGATATCCAGGGTGCCCAACATAAGGCACATTATACATCTCTTTCAAGATCATACTCCTCAATTCGTGAGAAATGGGTACATAAATTCTGTTCATGTACAGGAGTACTCCATCAACTTCCAATCTATAATCTTCTATTTTATGTAACATCTTACCTTGTTGTAACTTTGTTACCATTTCCATGTACTACAAATTTGCTTTTCCAGCTTCCAAAATTCTGTCTTTAATATCGGTTTGATACATGCTGATGGATGTACTTGATGGATGTATCATGTAGTTCATGCACTCTCCTTTCCTTTTAAGTGCTTGATATCAAAGTCATATTCATAGAGGAATCCCAACCATATTCTCTTCTTGGAGTTTAAGGTAGGTTGATCAAACAAATATTTCAGACCATTATGGTCCGTTCTTAGCTCAAACCTCTTTTCCCATGAGATAGTGTCTCCATTGCTTTAAAGCGTGTACTATGGATTCCAAATCCAAATCATGAGTGGCGTAGAGCCTTTCATGCTCTTTCAATTTCCTAGATTCAAAACATATCACAAACCCATTCTGACTGAGGATGCCCCCCATTCCTTCTTTGCATGCATCTATGCAAACCACAAACTCTTCATTCAGATTTGCAATCTTCAAAATTGGAGCACTGGTTAACAACTTCTTCAATTGTTGGAATATCTTTTCACATTCTTCTGTCCATTGAAATTTTACCCCTTTTCTTTTCAAGGAAGTGATTGGGTGAGCAATCCTCGAAAATACTGTAATGAATCTCCTGTAGTAGCTAGCTAGAACCATGAAGGATATGAATTCTATCACATTCTTAGGTCTTGTCCACCCTTTAATGGCTTCAATATTTTTGAGGTCTATTGCTATTCCCTCTTCAAATACTATATGCCCTAAATAGTGAATTTGATTTTGGTAAAATGAGCACTTCCTCAATTTAGTAAATAATGGGTGCTCTCTTTGCACCTGTAACACCATCCTCAAGTGTTTCTCATGCTCTTCTTCTATCTTGGAATATACAAGGATGTAATCCAAAAAGACAATGAAAAACTTGTCTAAATATTCTTGGAAAACACCATTCATTAAGCACATGAAAACAATTGGTGCATTTGATAACCCAAATGGCACCACTGCGAAATCATAATGTCCATGCCTTGTCCTGAAGGAGGTCTTGCTGATGTCTTCATATTTAATCCTTACCTGATGGTATCCTGACCTCTATCTTTGAAAATATCCTTGCATCCTTCAACTGATCGAAGAGATCATTAATCCTTGGTAGAGGATACTTGTTCTTTATAGTTACTTTATTTAACTGCCTGAAGTTAATGCACAATCTTAAGGTCCTATCTTTCTTCTTCACAAATAATACTGGGGCACCCCAAGGTGACACACTTGGGCGTATGTACCCTTTCTTTAAAAGTTCTTCAAGCAACATTTGTAGTTCTTTCAGTTCCGGTGTGCTCATTTGGTAGGGAGTCTTTGATATTGGAGCTGCCCTAGGCATCAAATTTATAGAGAATCAATATCTCTCTCTGAGGGTAGCCCTGGTATCTCCTTGAACACATCGTCAAAATATTTGAGGACTAAATGATCCTCCAATTTTGGCACCTTATCCTTAGGTGCTTCATCCATATGGGCTGCAAATATTTGACAACCCTTCCTGTAACACTTCTTTAGCTGCATTGCTGATATTTCCAGTAACTGCTCTGGGAATTCCTTGGACTGCTCTATGATTTCCTTCCTCATCCAGGAAAGTGAACACCTTGTTATGACAGTCTAATATGGCATGGTGTTGGTCCAACCAATCCATGCCAATTATGTAGTCGTATGATCCCAAAGGAAAGATGTTCAAATATTCCTTGGTACTCAGTCCATTCATGCCCACTAGACATGATTTAACCAACTCAACAACCTTTCTCTTGGCTCCTATCGCCAGCTGCAGTAGCCAATATTTCCCATGCTTGCTTCTTCCCAATTGAAATCTTTCCACTAACTTAGGATATATATAGCTATTACTATCCCCTGAATCAATTAAAATAGTAAAGGCATGGTTATTGATCATACCTTCGACTTCAATCATGTGTGATTGAAACTAAACTTGCTTGTTGTCCAAGGCTGCATAGATCCTTGGTATTCTTCTGCCCATTTCCTCCACTGTTTCTGCTTGTTGAACATTGTGAACAACTCTCACTTTGCCACTTCTGTGAGGGAAATATCTATACTTATGTTCTCCTTTACAACCCCAACATTGCATAGGTGTTTTCCTTGGCCTTTTCCCACCTACTTCAACCATCCCGGACTCTCTCAAAACTAGCTTTCCTTGAGGACTATTTCTAAAAAATGGTGGCTTGTTCCCCTTTTGCCTCTGCTCCCTCTTAAGCTTCCTCTTGTCTTCCCAAGCTTTTTGGAAAGTAGGCTTCCCTTTATTCTGATCATATAAACACTTTTCCTTCCTTATGGTTTCTTCCATAGTTTTAGGATCATCATACTGGATTTTGTCACTGATAAAATATGGCAGCCCACTCAGATATCTCTGGATCTTGACTGTCTCATCCTTAATGAAGGAGACATACTTCAACAACTCTAGAAATCTCCTTTCATATTCATCTATAGTCATGTTTCCCAATTTAAGTTCAAAGAACTCTTTCATCTTTTTGTCATAGGTTCTCTTGGTTATGTACTTCTTTTCAAAATGTCTCTTGAATTCCTTCCATGCCACATTCTTCTCTCTGATGTGTCACATTTGCACAAGATGGATCCCACCACATGGATGCCTTTCCTTTCATATGATATATTGTGATTCTTCCTTCAACATGAGAGGAATAATTATGCAATTGGAAATATTTCCTCATGCCAAGTAGCCATGTCTCAACATCTTCATCTTTCTGCTGCTCTCCATCAAAAGTAGGAGGTTTGATCTTATGCATTTCACCCTTCAGTTCATCCACTTCATATCTCCTATTTTTTATGGTAGGAGGTGGACTTGAACTGCTGTGTGGCCTCCTTTTGGAATGCCTTTGAAAGTGATGGTGATATCTGTTACCACTTCTTTCTCTTCTTTCCTCATTATGGGACCCGTCACTCCTTGATTTGTTGGATCCACTTTCCTTATCCAACTTCTTTTCAATTCTTTCCAGGATCCACATTAAATTCATATTGAAGTATTCCTATTGGTCCTTGGATCTCTTAATCCTTTTGTTATCTTCTTGGTGAATTTGGATATCATTTTTCAAAATTTTAATGATTTTCATGATGCCCATGTCTATATATATTTCTTCTCCATGCCCATTGGAGTTTGTTCCTTCAACTCCCAAATGGACAACCATTCCTCTAAATTCATCCTCTTGATTGTAATCATCCCATGCCTCCTCCATTTCTCTGCACTATGTGACAATACTGTTCGGTTATGACAATTTTTAACTTTGCAAAATGTGCAGTCCACTGAATTTTGTCAGGATACCAGTATTTAATAATTTTCCAGAATAACATAAACAAATTTGATTCAACAAAAAAAATACCAGACTCCATTTTTTGCGGGTCTTGGGTCGATCAAGAATCCCCACGACTCTATCTCCGATCCCTTTTCTGTTCTACAATTCACTTTCGGGTGCTAGCCCCTTTTTCTTCATACCTTAACTCGCATGTGATCATGACTGTGACCAAGTGCTAATAGTTTGGCTCTTATCTAGAGCCTTGAAACTTTGGGGCTCTGAAGCTTCGAAGGTTTCCTTTTTCACACATCACAAACATCATAGAGCATTGAACTGGAAAACTCATGAAGGACGGTGGATCTATGTTCCACATTTCCTGTTCAGGTCTACGGTGGATAGGAGCTTTGGGACTCCGGGCTTTGGGTGTTTACAAAGCACATCACAAAAAATATCCCCGAGTGTCGCATTGGCGAACTCCTGAAGTGGGGTGGATCAATGGTCCTTGCCTTCCCATCATTCAACGACTGATATTTACTATGGAACTTTGGGCTTTGGGAGTTCTGAACTATCCATACTCTCAATCCTTCTGGAGTGCCAAGTCTCCGAACTGTTGTATATTTTTCCAAGTACAAAGTCATATGACACCTGGCATGCCTAGGGGAGATCCATGCCACCCAGGTGATGTCATCATTCCACATCACATGCGCTGCTTCGGGACTTCCTGGCTACGGGACTTGAGAGCTTCGGGGTTCCGGTACTTCAGAGGATTTCACATCTGCACACCCAAAACTCCCAAACCACGAATCTCTGAATACTTCCACGTCACCCCCGATGATGTCATCATGTCACGTCACTTCGGTGCTATGGGAATTTGGGGATTTATTCCTCCCACTCAATCATGAACCATTTATTCTGGAGTGTTAAGTTTCCAGACCTTTGGATCTGACACCATGCGTCCCCTATGACCAATGGTTGAGATTAACTACGACCTTCGGGCCTTCATGAGTTCTCTACTCAATTATAACTATAACACCTTTCCTCCGGAGTACCAAGTCTCTGGACTTCACGATATGGCGCTGCGCGTCTACTGGGGTCAAGTTATCATGGGCCCAGTCTAGTTAAATTCTTCGCCAAGGTTTTAGCTACTTTATGTATTCATCAAGGCCCCCCGTACTCATGCTCAAGAGGAGTGCCACATGGTGAAATACTAGAAGCAGACACTTGGCCCAATATGATGGGTGACACGTGTCATGATCTAACTGACATTTCTATCTTCCAAATGTTCTTAACTCACTGACATAGGGAACACATCCTATGTGTCCACATCATCCCTGGTGACGTCGTCAGGCCACGTCATTTCGGGACTTCATACTTCGAGGCTTCGATAAATTCCTCACTATCACACTCCAATTCTCTTGAACGTCGAACTCCGAATAATATGATCTTTTCACATGCGTCTCCTTTTATGAATGGTGTGGATGAACTCCGGACTTCGGGAGTTTTCACTCTATCACACCTTGTTTCTCTTGAATGCCGAATTCTCGAACAAGCCAATCTGATGACATATGTTTATTTTGACGAATGGTCTAGATTAACTCTGGACTTTGGGACTTCGGGAGTTTTTGCCTTAGCACACTTTGTTTCTCTCGAATGCCAAATTCCCAAACAATCCAATCCACCGACACATGTCTCTTTCGATGAACGGTCCATATTAACTCTGGACTTCGGGACTTTGGGGATTCAAGACTTTTCTCCTTAGCACACTTTGTTTCTCTTGAATTATGAATTACTGAACAATCCAATCTACCGACACATGTCTCTTTCGATGAACGATTCGGATTAACTCTAGAGTTTGGGAGTTTTCACTCTATCACACCTTATTACTCCCGAATGCCAAATTTTTGCACTGTTGTGAGATCTATGGCTCACAATCATTCACTCGTAGATCTGTTAGTTGAGATCTATTTTTTACCAGTACGTCTTACCTTCTTCTCTTCTCTTGATCTAACGGTTTTGATCTATCTTCGGCCAAAACCAACGGTCAAGCACTTCTCCCCAGATATATGGTGTAGATCCACTCCGAGAATTCAGAACTTCGGGCTTCGACCCATTTTTCTCTATAACATATAGACTTCTCCAAAGTCATGAAGTCTAAAGGACTTGGAGGTTAAATCTAATGCACCTTTTTCCATATCTAACAACTGTAAAAATTTGGCCTTTCCCCTGCGCATATCTTACGCCTCAAATTCAAACCTTGCTGCCCAACACACTGGTTGTTGTGGCTTATTTCTCTATTGCCATTCCATAAACCATTATACCTCCTAAGCTTCATAACACGACCCAGGTATTCTCTTGGAACCCAGGGACACTCTTAACTCATATTTTGTCCATTTCGACAACACTTTATTTATGAAACTTTTGCTTCAACTTCCACTAACATGGCCCATCCAGGCTCAGTGTTGAAACCATGGCTCTAATACCATTTTGTAACATCCCCGGTCACCAATAGGCTGAGAAATGTCATTGGGTAAACATATTTTTCTCTGATACCAATTTGTAACATCCCCCGACCGCCCAGGTCGGGGGCACACTACTCCAGATAACACTTTGATACCAATTTGTAACTTACAAAACCACCAACATGCTGGGTATCATCACCTCAAATAGAGCTCTTTTGTGTAAATATTCACATATAAACTTAAAAGGAAATGAAAGAGATAATATGGAAACATAAATGCAACGAAACACTTGATATTATTACAAGAATCACATACATGCACTTAAATACATCATTTAACCATTAAGCACAAAAAATATACTTGTCTCTTAATTGAAGTACACCAATTGTGTGTAGACCTTCCATGAACCTCCCATCCTTATACCATGCTTCTCATCACTCTCAGTAGTGGGTCACCCCCGAGCTGGGACTAAAGTCCACTGGGCAAGGGATTCCTAGGCTAGGCAGGGAAAACATAAAGTTGGACAATACAACAAGAAGGATTTCCTCCAAGGAGTTGCTTACACCCACCGCTCACAGACTGTCATTCCCCACATGTCTGTCCCACCCCAGGAGTATATTGCTTCACTGCCACATAGTCCATTAACTTCTCTACCTTCCTTTCCAGGGCTTCAACAATAGGCCAAACAAAATTCTCAGAGCTCTGTAGCTGCTACTAGACTCCCTCTAGGAGAACTCACTTCCTCAACACACTCTCTCACCAGGAGAGATTTTCTCACAGGTTTGATAACTTGCTTCTTCTATCCACACTCTCTCACCTGGGGAGAGTCGTTCACAGACCTGACAACCTACCTCTTCTATACACGGTCCTGACAACCCGCTTCTTCACTCCTGCTCCTCAACACACGAGCATGGTGATGGAAACAACATAAAATGGACGTGGGAACGGTAATGACAGAACAATATGCAGGAAACCCACAGGGTACTGGTGCAACAAGGGTATCAATTCAGGCTTGTTCTAGAGGTTCAAGTGGTTGGGGAATTTCAACAATGGTGTTCCAGGGTTCCTGTGTGCTTGATGGGTGTGCTGGTGAAAAATGGCTAAAGGATCCAAAAACAGTAAGAATTCCCACTTATATTTGCATGTGCCTAGGCTGACACATGGCGCTCATGAAACACACTCCTCTCCACTTGGAGTTCATTCCATTTTCCCAAAAGAACTTAGGATGGGTTTATTTCACAAATTTATTATTTTCAGAAAATGCATTATAATATTCCCTTGGGTTAATCCCTCAAGCTTAGGCCCTTTCTCTTAGCCTCTCAGATCCCTTCCCTTACCCATCCTAGTGGATTTTAGTCCCCCATAACTCTTTCTTCGTGGTCGGTCTACACACAACGATGTTGTTATATTAATAATATGAATATTTACATGTACAAAATAGGTTCTTGGCCTTTAACATCTAGGCTCTTTGGCCTAATAAACACATAAGCCTACCAACTTATAATTACTTGGCTCACCAACCTACAAAACATGTTACTTCATAATTACAACCGGGGCTCGGCCTTGGGATATTACCCTCATGTTACCTTCCACATCTTCAACTCTATGGAATTATCATAGTAGTTCAATTTCACCTTATGAACCACCAACTAGTCCATGCCTAATAACATGCCATATGATCCTAGGGGTAAGATATTCAAGGCTGCTTGAGTATGCAATTCACTCATTTCAAATGGACAAGCCTTTATCACCTCTGCCACTTTCCTCTTAGTCACTGTGGCCAATTGTACCAACCATTCCTTTGTGTGTTTTTTTCTCTATAAGGCACATGCTTCAACAAATTGAGGTGAGACATAACTAAGATTAGAACCAAAGTAAAAAAAAATAGAAATAGGTTGCTTAGAAATTATACCTTCTAGCTCCACTACAAACGCTTGGTGACATGCCTATTGATTTTCCATAGTTTCATATATTCTTGGCACACCCCTGGCCACATCATTGACCCTAGTAGCCTCCTAAACATGATAAACTATCTTTTCGTCATGCTTCTTGTGAGGGAAATCTATTAACATATTTGTTTCTCTACAAACCCAATATTGTATAGGTCCTTTCTTTGGCTCCTCCACTCTTTCTCTTTCCTGCTCTGTTGGCATATTTCCACTCCGAGACGAAAATTTCTATTGGTGTACACTCTTTCTTGGATGACTGAACTGAGTACCTTTCTTCAGATTATTGTATGGGGATGTTTTAAATCCCATCTTCTGGAATCTGGTCTTATCTTTTCTCTTCCAATCCCTAAGAGGCTCCTACATATGCTTGGATTGAACATAACAAAACTTAGACTTCCCAATGGTATCCTCCAAGATCTTAGGATCATCAAATTCAATTATGTCCCGATAATATTTTGGCAACCCACTGAGGAAGCATTGTATCATTGCTATCTCCTTGTTGTAAGGAATATACCTCAACAATTCCAAGAATCTCTTGGCATAAGCATCCATGGTAAGTTGACCCAACTTGTGTGCATGAAATTCTTTGATCTTGCCATCAAAGTTCTTCTCCAATAAGTAGGCCTTCTTGAAATACTTCTCAAATTGTTTCTAAGTCATCTTTCTTTCCTTCAATCCCTTGACTTCCTTGAGGTCCTCCCACCATATGGAAGCTCCTCCATTTAGATTGAATATGGATATCTTTTCTTTTATATTTTTTGATTAGTTGTGTACCCTGTTGGCACAGGGGAAGACCTTGGGTTCAACACTCAAGAGCGCATCGACAAATCCCTAACTACCATCCCTTTCAGAAACACCTGCGAAGCAGATGAAGTCTCACCTGAGGTAGAGGCAGGGGTGGTTGCAGGACTCAGGTGTATGCAACCTTAGATAGGAAACATATCTATGATTATATTTCTTACAACGCACTTAGCATCAGTTATTCCTTAACATACATTCATTAATACACTTCGCAGAAATCATAGAGCATCACAATGAATACTTATAATAAGGACGATTCAGTACTTAGCCACAAAAATATAGGTTAGATTCAACAGATCAAGCACTAAGCATCTTATATATCAGATCTAACGTTCATTCATATATCATCAACACAGAGCATAATTAGATCTACTTAATCACATCAATCACTTAGCCAAGAAAGAGATAAACACATTAGAGCGAAGCACAAAGCAATATACACATAGTTACCGTGGTTCACCCCCACCCCGGGGATACGTCCACAAAGTCTTCTTTATATGATCTTGGTCAAGAAGTTACAACACAGAGCTTCAATGACCCTTACTTCACATAGGACCAAAGATCTACGCAGTCCACTAGATCCTTCTTCCTTGCTCTTCAGCACACGACTACACCAAAATGAACTTAGCTTTCTGGCCTCAGGCACAAAGCACTCTAAGATACATCCAATCACACAGATCCAATTACTAGCACTAATCTCTCAGTTATACATCACATAGATGTACTACATTACTATCATACTAGTTATCCCCTATTTACATTGCCTATTTATAGGTTACAAAATGGGTCTAAACGTGGGTAAACCCACGGGCCGACATCCCTTTCCCGTTACATCAACCCAAAACCCTAAAATGGACCCAAAAATAGGTCTTGCTTCCTTACTTTCCACTTCACGTTGCGCTCCTTCCTTGGCAAGCTGTGACAGTCCCAAAAGTGGTCAAATATGACCAAGTATTCTTCAAAACTTGGTCAAGGGCCAAAAGGTCGCCAACACTCACCTGTGACTCGTCCTGAGTCACTCAGATCTGACCAATTCCACTTCAAACGCCTCGAGCTTGGATCAAGCTGCTTCGACCTACAGCAGTGAGACAACCTCTTGTTCAATAAATTCCTGGATTACTGTGTCATTGAGCGGTCCTTCCAGGTGTTGTTCTGTAGTGATGACACCCTGTTTGAGTTCATCTACCTGGATTTCAAGTTTGGTGAAAAATTGGCATGCCTTCTCTTGGAGTGGTTGGAGTCTTTGAGAGACTTCCATTACTTTACTATGCAGCATGTGTACTTGTTGTTGGGCTGTGCGTTGTTATGATATCTCGATGAAGCTCCAATTCCGCAATTCGTCTTACTGCGAAGTGTCCTCTAGACCTCTTGTAACCTTACAGTATTAGCCCTTTTATTTCTTAACTTCCTAGCCTTCTTCCCAATGAGCTTCATCTCAGTAATTCCTTTACTATTCTGATGTTTATCTTCTGTGGTCTTAGTTACTTCGCGCTGTTGAAAATATTTCCTAGGGTTCCTTGATAATAATTCTTCTGTATAAAAAATAGGTAACTTGATCTTCTACGGAGCCTCAAGTGTTCTCTTAGCTTCGACATCAGAGTTGCTAATATTGAATATCTGCGATCTGCTCTTCTATTCTTCAATCAAGTGCGCGATCCTTCTGGTCATAAAGTCTTTTAACTCTTGCTTCTTCTGTTCCAAAACTTTTTCTTCTTCTTTTCGTCTGGATGGTTCTCTATCAATCCAAGGTTTTCCTATGAGCATGGTAAACGGGGCACTGTCTTCAACAAATTTAATGATCTCAAATTCTTCCTCTGTCGAAGTTCCATTGACAGTCATAGGTATCCGGGCGAGCCTTCCATATAGGTTTACTAGCTTTCCTCTAAAGAAACTTGTTCCTCCTAGGGAAGGGATCATGGTAGGCTTTCCTATAGCTTCCCAAGTTCTTTCTGTCATAATGTTCACTTGTGTTTCTTCATCAAGAGTACAGTCAATGTCAAATTCCCCTATTCTTGCTTCGATTTTCTCCTTTTCTTTGAAGATATCTGATAGCCTAACATGTCCTTGGTCATTCAAGGTATCTTTCATCTGTAACAATATCTTTTCTAATTCTTTCTGGGTTTCTGCTATAATCTTGGTCTCTTGATATCCTTCAGGGCTTGCTTGCTCCATATTCAACTTCTCAAGCCTAGTAATCATTTTAGGGCAATCCAATACTTCATGGTCCATAGCCTTACAACAAAGGCAACTAGGTCTTCTCCCATGGAATTCCTTAGCAAGATGTCCCGGTCTTCTGCAACTATAATAGAGGGTTAATCCTCTTTTTCGTTTAGATGTTCCCCAACTCCTTCTGTACTGTGCACTAGGATCATGGTGACTAGCCTGCAAAAACTCTTTCTAGGATCCTGCATCCACTTGTTAGTCCAAACATTCTTTCGATGCATAGGTATAACATATCTATCACTATACTTATCGGATCTATTCATATCAAAGTTTCTTTTATCTATAGGATAGAATCTATCAAACATACCTAGATCCATGCTTTAGAAACAAAAAAAATTCACTTATCTTACTTCTACAGAGCACAAAGCTTCCAAATCTAAAATATTTTAACTATTCTTACCGTTATCAAAGCACAGAGCTTACAGATCTTACCTTTTTCTTGCAGATATGACCTCTTTCTTCGTAGATCTAACTTCTTTTGTTCATATCTGACCTCTTTTCTTTAGATCTGACCTCTTTCCTTCAGATCTGACCTCTCTTTCTTCAGATCTGACCTTTTTCCTTCATATCTGACCTCTCTTTCTTTAGATCTGACCTTTTTCCTTCAGATCTGACCTCTCTTTCTTTAGATCTGACCTTTCTTTCTTGGGAAAAAGCTTCATAGGTCAAACAAAACACTACGCACTAGGGAAACATATCTATGCACAGATCTTAGTTTGCACAAATCTTCTTCTTCTTCAGTTCCCAACAATCACAGTTTTAGGTCCCAACAACGAAACCATTTGTTGGCACAGGGGCAGACCTAGGGTTCAACGCTCAAGAGAACACCAACAAAGCCCTAACTACTGGCCCTTTTGGAAACACCTGCGAAGCAGATGAAGTCTCACCCAAGGTAGAGGTAGGGGTGGTTTTAGGACTCAGATGTCTGCAACCTTAGCTAGGACACAGATCTGTGATTATCTTGCTTACACCGCACTTAACATCGGTTATTCCTTAACATACATTCATTAATACGCTTCGCAGAAAGCATAGAGAATCACAGTGAATACTTATACTAAGGATGATTTGGTACTTAGCCACAAAAATATAGGTTAGATTCAACAAATCAAGCACTAATAATCTTATATATCAGATCTAACGTTCATTCATATATCATCAGCACAGAGCATAACTAGATCTACTTAATCACATCAAGCACTTATCCAAGAAAGAGATAAACACATTAGAGTGAAGCACAAAGCACTATACACACAGTTACCGTGGTTCACCCCCACTCTGGGGCTACATCCACAAAGTCTTCTTTCAATAGGACCTCCCTCTTAGCATTGTTAATAAGTTTTCTCAATACATCCACAATTATGAGAAAAATAAAAGGAGACAACGAGCATCCCTGTCTCAGGCCCCTTGTCGGTCTAAAGAAATATGGATAACCATTAATCAAAACTACAAAGGATTACAAACCAATATATCCCATTATCCAATTTACAGTGTTTAAATTCATTCCCATCTAAATCAAAGCAAATCTAGGAAAAACCCAGTTGGCTTTGTCATAGGCTTTCGAGAGGTCAATATTTAGAACAATCGATGGGATTTTTTGGAATTGAGGGAGTGAAGGGATTCTTGATCCAGAGCCACAACATCATGGATTTTCCTCTTATAGAGGATACCAAATTGTTCCTCATAGATAAGATAACTCAATATGGGCTTAAGTCAATTTGCTATAATATTAGAGATGAGATTACAGTTCATATTATGGCATGCGATTTGTCTAAAATCCTTAAAAGAGGTTGTCTCCTTTGTAAGTTTTAAATATTTGAAGTAAAGCAATGCATACAAATTCTTAAGCAAATCATAAATTAATCAATGGCTCATACACATAGTACAC
>ML852615.1:0-19324 GCA_009831015.1 Picea engelmannii | reverse complement strand
CTTTGTTAAAGGTTTTAAGTCTTTCTTTTTTGCAAGGGTTTCTAGGAGGAATACGAGTGTCTATACCCTCATAGATTTACCCTAAGTTTGGTTGGAATACCCTATGGAGGAAGAGGGTTTAAAACCCTAGGGTTGTTGTTGATATGGATTATGTTTTAAAGACCCCATCACCCCTTTTAAAGGAACTAATATTAATTATTTGTGCATTGGAGAAACAAAATATTGCATTGGGAAACATGATTTCTTGTCGTATTAAGTTTTTTCAAATTGGGTTGTGTTCCTTGTGCTTAGAGAACCTCTTAGCCACTAGGGAATCCCCATCAAAGGGGTAGTTCATGATGTTGTTACAAATTTTCATATTCATCCATTATGGTTGTAGAAACCCTAATATAATTTCTTGAATAATTCTCTAATCAACCATTGGAATTTGCCCAAAGTTTGTATACTTACACTTCTTGGCCTAGCGCACTTTTTGGAAAAGTTTGGAGGAGTTTTGGTGGCTTATTTTTTTTCTGTAATAAGTTGATTGTTACAGAAATAATGATGATATATATTTCTTCAAAAATTGTTTACAACAGCCTTATCTTTTCATGCTAGTATCTTGGTCTTTAACTCTTGAGTTTTACTAGTGTTTATCTAGTCTATCTCTTGCATCTTTCACTTGATTTCTAGCACTTATTTAACATATTATTCTTCCATTTCATTGTTGATATATATTGTTACTAACAACTGATATTAGTGAAAACAAGCTTAACTTTCTTTTCCAATTGGTTATATTGCATCATATGATTGTTTTTCTTGTGTCTCAAGCATGTACTTCACTATTAGCAGGTCACTCAACATATTTGGAAACCCTTGAACCTTCCCAAGACCTTCATACCACTTAGAATTGACCTTTAGGGAAATCCTCTTCATCTTCATTCTTTTTCCATCTCATTCCCCCCAAGGTCACTAGGATTCCCCCCTTGAGGTGACTATCTCCCCTCCAAAGTGACAGGGACACCTACCTAAGGCGATAGTGGGTAGGTTCCCTCTTAGTTGTCACCAATTGGTGGTTGGGTCAGGATTTTCCCAACCTACAACTTGTGTGATAACATTTTGGCGACGTTGTTGGGGAAGATTTTGAATCCTCTTTGGAACCCTAATGACACTTTGGCAAGCCATCCCAAAGCCTTTTCCCTTAGCTTCCCTGGAGACTCCACCCAAGGGAAATTCCTTTTCCACCTTTATTAATGAGCTCATCTTGAAGCTCATCTGGTGAATCCACCCCCTAGAACCCTTCCTCTTCCAAACCTTTTCCCACTGGGAGGTTTAAACCTTCTAAGGTCAACCAAATAATTCCTTCTCTCAAGTATCCTATTGTAAAAACCCTCTTCCACAGTACCTTCCACTTTTCCTAATGACTCATCCTTGGGAAAAGGATCTCTAAAAACACCTCAACATGTCCACTATCCAAGGATACCCTAATAAAATGCCAAAAGAGGTCAATAAGTGGTTGCCAAAGTTCCCAGGAAACAATGTAGTGATCGCTGAGGATCATCTTTATGTCATGGGTTGAGACATGGACAATGCAGGTATTGAGCATGAAGTTGTGGACATGAAGTTATTTGCTTCATAATTGACTGAAGAAGCTCTTGATTGGTTTAGAGGCCTCCATGACAATCATATGACATCCTACAAAGCTTTTTCCAACTTATTTAAGAGTAGATGGTAAAAAAAAAATGACGGTGGGACACATGGAGCTCAGTTCAATTAGATACAAAAAAATGAGAATGAAACAATTAAGAAATTCAACACTAGATTTGATAGGTTGTACAATCAGATTCCAATACAGTTTTTTCCTACAACATCATCAATTTGTCTCCTTTATATGAACACTTTTGAAGGGAAATTTCGCTTCATTCTAAAGGACACGAAACCCACATCATTGGTGCAGGCCAAAGAGTACAGTGTTGACATTGAAGAAAATCTCCTTGATTCAAGGGTGGAACCTTTTCAGTACCCTCGTGTCAAGGCAGAATAAAAAACTAAGTTTTCCAACAGTAGTGCCCCTGATCTGATTTCCGCCTTGACTAAAAAAATATATCAGATGCATACTTAGTTCACCCAGGTGCAGAATCATATTATGGGTCATTTGACTACTATGGAGAGGAATCAATCTACTCCCAGACCTCAGTTTACCAAACAACATAGAGATACCACTGGTTGGAAACCAAGGCCTTAACAAAAGGTAAAGGCCCCAAATACTCTGAAACTAGTTGGAATTGTTGACATAGAAGCTTGGTTCCTTATATTCTAAGAACCTCACAGAGAAGATGAATGCCCCCGAAGAGATGAAGACTCTTCCAACAATATGAACTTCATGGATATGATATGTGTTTTCCAAGAGGATTAAGTCACTCAAGAACATCTCAATGAAGCCAGAAGATGAGGAGAAAGAGAGGGAAGACTTTGGGCCTTGAATCAATTGGCAGATGATCAGAAGAAGAAATTAAGGAGGAGGGAATATCTGACTTACATAAGAAGGGATAAAGCTTCATCCCATCCATCTCATCCTAACACTCATATTCCATCAGCAGTGAAGGTGGCTCCAACACCTCCACCTTTGGTACATGAGTTACTTCCTAAGACAACTCCTACAAATGATATTAAGTTAAATATAGATGTTGCAAGCATGTTTGGAAAACTGAATATGGCAGTCCCAGTAACTGACATGTGTAAGATCCCTTCTGTAAAAAAAGAAGTTTTGAAAGTTTTAAGGGTGCCAACCAAGAAGGAAGATCCTCATATCATATTGAACACCATGTATCTCGATCAACCAAAGGACATGAATCCTCTATTCTACCTATCATTAGGCATGAATGGCCTCTGTTTGAATAATTGTATGTTTGAATCTGGCGCCTCAGTAAATGTCATGTCATTGAAGGTGATGGAAAAACTTGGTATAAAGACAACCCGACCCTATGGAATTGTATGTGGCATTGATTCGAGAAGGGTCAAGGTCTTCGGGGTGTGTGAGGACATTGAGGTTTTTCTAATTGATTTTCCACATATCAACCTCCTCATGAACATATTGGCAATCGATGTTCCGGATGCCTAGGGTATTCTCTTGTCGAGGACTTTGTCCTCTTCCCTTGGGGTTTTTCTTAGCACGAGCCTTAAACATGCCTACATTCCCATGGGATATGGCACATATGAAATCTTACACAACCAAGAAAGAATAATACACATGTGATGAATCCAAGTGGCCCTAATTATGAAAATGAACAGAATCATGAAGTGCCCCAATAGATTATTGAGTATCATTCATCCGAGGTACCCTTCATACAGGAAGACTCCATAGAGATGTTTCTCCCATGGAAAGATGAATACAAAGAGAAACTTGCAAAATATCAAGGGAAGGAGCTAGGATCTATCCATATTTTGAAGAAAGAGGCTGAGAAAAGGAAGAAATCATCAAGGAAATGGTTTGTGCAGAGCCCCCTTCATATCCATGTCTTGAGAATACACCTTGCATCAATTTAAATGAAGGAAGTATTGTGCTCATGTGGGACAGGAGAAAGGGAAATCCCAGGTATGATCAGGGAGATAACAAATCATGGAGTGGCCCTTACATCATCAAGAAGAATTATGATAAAGAAAAGTATTATCTGACAGCATTAGACGGGAGAAAGATGTCATTACTAGTAGATGGATCTCTTCTCCAACCTTATGTTCATGTCACATGACTTCTTCAGGGCACGTGCCCTAGGTAAGTAGGTAGGTCATCTTTCTTTCCCTTTCATTTTCATATTGATTGCTCATATTAGTTTAGATGCATTTCATTTTCATTTTTCTCTACTTGCATATTGATTTCATGCTTAGTTTATAAATTTTTGAAAAAATGTCAAAATATTTTCTTTTCTAGATTAGCTTATCTTATGGATTTTATATATAGAGAGAGATAAAGGGTGATAGCACCACCCTATATTATTTGATCCCTTTTTCATGAGTTTTGGCAGGCATAGGTATACCAGGAGATGTTGTGGTTCTCATGCTCTCTACGATGAGCACATGTCCGCAAGTAGGAGCCAGATGTTATCCCCATTTTGTGGGATAACTAAGGAGATTATGTCTCAAGGCTCTTAGATTGCAGATATGGAGTGCTAAGAAACTACATGACCAACAATATCCTTTTGTACAGATGGAGACACTTATCACCACCACAAAGGTCATAGATTTTTAGATGGCATCCACCACACCAGCTTATGCAGAAGAATCACCAACGAAGCATAAAGCGAAGGATAGTTAGGCGCACTAGCACACATTTTGAAGACATTTAAATTTTGAAGAATGTGTATCACACAAATATTTTGAAAGGAGTTGTAATTAAAGAACATATTTAAATGTTGTGGAGCTGGATGGCTCATGAAGACATAGGAGAATGCATTTTATTTTAATGTATCCAAGTGAAGTACAGATTCGATGTGTTCAATATGATCTGTCTGTCACAAATATTTATTGTAATAAATGTTAAGTAGTTGAAAGATTTTATTTCGATAAGATAGATTTAGAGTAGTTGGAGGGAAGAGCTCGAAGAGCCCTCTTGTATAAAGTTTTATGTTGTTGTCCAATAGAGGTTGTTAGCACTCTAGTTATCAAGATCCATCGTCATTGTAGCAGAGAGATGAGAGCTACTGAGAAATCAATGTATGAATATATGTAATTTTCAGTTGAATGAATGTAACAGAGGAGTATTGTCCCAAATGTGTGGTATTGTTGTGTCTATCTAAATGAGTGAATGGTAGACTTTCTATTTTATTTTCAATTCTATGTTATTCCTTGTTCTTGTATCTATGCATGCATTTACATGGCGAGATATATGAATATGTGAGATTTTAAATAAGTTTCAATTTTTTCTCTTCTTTGAGCGAGTGTAAGGTGTGCATAGTGTCCACAAGGTGTGCGTGACCGAGTCTATCTCGACTCGAAGATCATAAGAGGCAACATGAAACTTATATATGCAAGGAGTGCATAAGCATCCGCAAGGAGTCTTTGACAGAGTTTCAAACTCGTAAGCTCAGGAGGAGTGGTGTGAATTTAGTCCTAGAGAAGTGGTTGGAGGACAGTTGCAAGGAGTGAAAAAATCATCCATAGAGAAGTTGAGTGTGGAAGAGAACCTGGTTCAAGGCATGCACAAGTCGAGATTTCAAGTAAGTGTCGAAGAAAATGTTCTGAGGAATGAAGAAGGTCAAGGAAGTCAAGCTCAAGAGGGAGAGTGGTGAGAAATATTCAAGGGGGAGAATCCTTAAGGTTTCACAAAAATCCACGAACGAGATCCATTCTGGAGGGAGGTGGGTTGTTCCAGGCCGTCAGATCTGGGAGAACTACGCGGAGGTTATCCATAAGGTGTTTCGGCACTTCGTAGTTTGGGAAGTTTAGAGGTATCGTAAGATGAAAGTCATGAACTCACGAAGCCACGAAAAGATCTCAATTGTTGGTTGCAGAGAAGACACGTGGTAGAGGATTATGAGTTCCAGAATTTGAAAGTCTGAAGGTTTGTGCACGAGGTGAATGGGATTTCATGAAGTCGCAAAACATGAAGCATTGTTGGGCTGTCAAAATCAGAGGAGACACACGACGCGAGTTCCGGAGTTCGGAGGATAACACTTCAGAAAGCATCGAAGCCAGAGATCGGGATATCCCCGAAGCACGAAGTCGTGAAGGGATTGATCCATGACCATAACTCGTGGTCTCTCAGGTGAAAAAGGGCTTGTGTATAGTAATGTTTGGTACCCGTAGGGACCCGAAGAGTCGATTTGACTCAATATCTTGAACGATCCAAGACCGGGAGGTCGAGAATCCCTTAAGGGAGAAGTGGGTTTGCGCCAGAGTGGTATCAGATCCATTACAATATTGATTTCTATAGAAAGAGGAGACAGATGAGCGAACTGGTATCAATGAGTGGTATCAGACACATCAGTACAATGTTGCTTAGGAGACGTGTTGAGACGCTCGTAGAAAATAGAGCTATGGAAAGGGAGATGAGAGAACTCAGAGAAAGGTTGTATGCCATGTAAATAACACAAAGGAGAGCACATGATGTTGGAGATGCAGCGATGCAGAAAATGAAGAAGTGGAACTTGAAAAAGTTGCAGCTGAGGATGCTGCAGAGAAATGCTTGTTGAAAGCAATTGTCAAGTTGGGATCCAGAGAGAAGATCGATGTTCAAATGTATGAAGGCAATTTAGACATTGAATATTTGCTTGATTGGATGCAAGAAATGGACAAGTATTTCGAATATGAAGATGTCGAGGAGGAGAAGAAGGTGAGACATGTTGTCACTAGGTTGAAAGGTCATGCAACACTGTGGTGGGATGAACTGCAGGCCGACAGGAGGAGCAAGGGAAAACAAAAGATTAAGAGTTGGGATAGAATGGTAGCCAAGCTAAAGGATAAATTCATACCCAAATATTACCAGATAAATCTATTGAGGAGGATGTAGAACCTGAGAATGAAGAGAATGACTGTGAAGGTGTACACAAAGGAGTTCTATAGATTGAACATCAGGGCTGGACAGAGAGAGAGATATGAGGAAAAAGTTTCCAGGTACATCAACAGCTTGAGATATGATATCCATGACAAAATCAACATGGTGAAAGTTAGGATAGTAGAGGATGTGTATCAGATTACGCTGAAAGAGAAAGAGGATTTGGCTAGGAAGCAAAGTCAACAAAACAGAGGTAGAAGCTTAAACAGAGGCAAGGGAGTTACCCATGATTAGACACAAAATCCCAAATGTGAGGCGGAGAAACCACATAGTCACTCTGAGAGAGGAGGGAGTTCCCGAGGAAGGTAGAGTGGTGGTAGAAACTCGTTTCCCAGAGGAAGAGGAAGAGGCAAAGGAGGGGAAGTGAGATCTTATGCCTATGGAAAAACATGGCACATGTCTTGGGAATTTACCTGAGAGAAAGAAAGAAGGAGGCGAAGCTCACATCTCAGAATCGCAGAAGCGATATGTTGAGGCAGAAGGTGTAGAGGATGGGAAATCCTTGATGATGAAGAAGGTTCTTTTGAAGAAAGAGTTGGAGATTGAAAATCCAGTGCATATGAACAATTTGTTCATGACAGCTTGCAAAACGAAGGATAGAGTTTGCAAGGTAATTATTGATAATTTAGTTGTGCGATCACTAACAACTTAGTATCCACAGAGATGGTGGATAATTTAGTTTTGGAGATGATTGCACATCCAACGTTGTATAAAGTCTCATGGCTGCAGAAAGGTCATCAGGTAACAGTCACTAAACAATGCATGGTTGAATTTAAGATAGGAGGATACAGATATAAAATCCTCTGTGATGTGATTCCCATGGATGTATGTCATGTTTTGTTGGGATGACCATGACAATATGATGGAAATGTCATTCATGATGGGAGAAGAAATACCTATACTTTGGAAAAGAATGGTAGAACACACATGTTGTTGCCAATTGAAGAGAATAAAGTGAAGGATGAAGGCAACACGCGCATACATCTCATGAGTGAGAAGGAATTCTTGAATGAAGTAAAGAAGGAATAGGAGATGCAATTTTCTGAAGTGAGGAAGCCAAGGGCTATCCTTACAAGTACTTATGTGGAATATTTTCTTGAGGAAATTCAGGAACTGTTAGAGAATTTTGTTGACATTGTAGTGGATGAGTTACCAAGCTCGTTTTCACCTATCTAGAGTATCAACCATCACATTGATTTGATACTGGGAGCAAGCCTGTCGAATAAAGCCGCATACAGATTGACACCTCAAGAGAATGAGGAGGTGAAAAGACAGGTTCAAGATATGTTAGACACGGGATTGGTTAGAGAAAGCTTGAGTCCATGTGCAGTACCAACTGTATTGAGTCCGAAGAAGGATGGAGGATGGAGAATGTGTATAGACTCAAGAGCCATAAACAAGATCATCATCAAATACAGATTTCCATTTCCAAGGATGGATGACTTGATGGATTGTTTGAGTGGAGTGAATTATTTTTCAAAGATAGATTTGAAAATCGGATATCACCAGATAAGGATGAGAGAAGGTGATGAGTGGAAAACAACATTCAAGACAAATGAGGGATTGTGTGAATGGCTTGTTATGTCGTTTGGCCTAACTAATGCCCCGAGTACTTTTATGAGGATGATGAATGAAGTGTTAAAATATTTCATTGGAAAGTTTGTGATATGATATACTAGTCTTTAACAAGACTAAAGAGGAGCATTTGAGACATTTAACATTAGTGATGAGGAGGTTGCAGCAAGAGAAGATGATGATTAATTTGAAAAAGTCCTCTTTCATGAATACAAAAATCATATATTTGGGTTTTGAGATTTCTTCAAATGAATTGAAGATGGATCCCGAAAAGGTGAAAGCAATTAAGGAATGGTCGTCACCAAAGAGTATATTTGAGATGAGAAGATTCCATGGATTAGCAAGTTTCTATCGGAATTTCATCAGAATTTTTAGTGGGATTAGTGCTCAAATGATGGATATAGTGAAGAAAAGACATGAGTATTTCAAATGGACAAAAGAGGCTAAGAAGAGCTTCAATATATTGAAGGAGAAGATAATGGAACAACCGATTCTGGTTTTACCAGATTTTGGAAAGACATTTTAGGTAAGATGTGATGCGAGTGGAGTTGCAATTGGAGTGTTCTTGAGCCAAGATAATAGACATGTTGCATATTTCACCGAGAAGTTGAACGAAGCTAAAAAGAATTACTCCACGTATGACAAAGAGTTTTATGCCATAATTCAAGCCTTGAAGAAATGGAGTCACTATCTTGTATCGAAGGAGTTTGTTTTGTATAGCGATAATCAATCTTTACAATTCATAACCAGACAAGAGAAGTTAAACCAGAGACATGCCAAGTGGATAGAGTTTATGTAGAATTTCACTTTTGTCATCAAACATATTTATGGTAATGCTAACAAGGTTGTTGATGCATTGAGCAGGAGAAGTTTGATTCTGCAGGAATTTCAGGTCAAGACCTTGGGGTTTGAAAACCTTAAGGAAATGTATTGTGATGATCCATATTTCAAAGAGGCATATGAAGCATGTGCAAATCCTGTTCTCAGAGACAGAAACCAATGGGATGAATATTTGATTCAATATGGGTTGTTGTTCATAGGTTTCCATATGTGCATACCAAAATGCTCGATGAGGGAAAATTTTCTAAAGGAAAAGCATACCAATGGTCTAGCCAGACATTTTGGCCATGACAAAACATTTTCTTAGTTGAACGGTTCGTATTATTGGTAAGGTATGAAAGCAGAGGTGAAGATGTTTGTGAATAGATGTAAGATTTGTCAGTATGCCAAGGGGAAGAAGAAGAAAACTGGGTTGTATCAGCCATTTCCTATTCCATAGAGGCCTTGGGATGCAATAAGCATGGATTTCATGTTGGTATTTCCAAGGACACAAAGAGAAGGAGATTCCATATTTGTGGTAGTCGACAGATTTTAAAAGATGGCACACTTTATCCCTTTCCAGAAGACCAATGATGCAACACTTGTTGAAAATTTGTTTTTCAAAGAGATTGTGAGACTCCATGGATTTCCTAGGAGTATAGTTTCAGACAGGGACACCAAATTTGTTGGTCATTTCTGGAGGACGTTATGGAAGAAGTTGGGGACATAGCTATCTTTTAGTTATGCATATCACCCGCAAACAGATGGACAGACCGAAGTGGTGAATTGAAGTTTTGAGATATTTGCTGAGGAGTTTGGTCACTGAACACCATAGTCAGTGGGATCAGATTCTAGCACAAGCGGAGTTTTCATATAATGACTCAGTTAACAAAAGCACTAGGAAGAGTCCATTTCAGATAGTGTATGGAATGAATCTAAGGGGAGTTTCTGATTTGAGAGATCTGGAGCAGAGTGAATTTAGGAGCATTGGAGCCGAAGACTTCACTGTAGAAATGCAGGAAATCCATAATCAAATCAAGGAGCAGTTGAAGAAGAGCATCAATGAATACAAACGCAGAGTTGATCAACATAGGAGAAGGCTTGAATTTGAAGTCGGAGATCAAGTTCTAGAACATTTAAGGAAGAAAAGGTTCCCAAGGGGAACATATAATAAGCTGAAGTTGAAAAAAGATAGTACCATGCAAAATCCTGAGAAAATTTGGTGAGAATGCTTATGAGATAGAGCTGCCAGAAGATGTCGGTATATTGCCCAAATTCAACATTGCAGACTTGTATCCTTACAGGGAAGATGGATTCGGAGGGTCCGAACATCAAAGAAAGATCCAGTGGGAGAAATAGATGCCTGTAGTAGAGAAGCTGTAGATGGAATAGATCATAGATCAATGAATTTGTAAGAAGACCAGAAGGAAAATGTATTTTGAATATTTGGTGAAATGGAAAGGACGACCAGTAGAAGACACCAGTTAAGTTGGTGAAGTGGATATCCAGAAGCATGGAAATTCAGTGCAGGAGCTCATGGACAGGAGTCCATGGATTTTCAGCCAGAGGAGTATGATGCAGGAGAATCGCCAACGAAGCATAAAGTGAAGGACAATTAGGTGCACTAGCACACATTTTGAAGACATTTAAATTTTGAAGAATGTGTATCATGAAAATATTTTGAAAGGAGTTGTAATTAAAGAACATCTTTAAATGTTGTGGAGCTGGATGGCTCATGAATACATTGGAGAATGTATTTTCTTTTAATGTAGCCAAGTGTAGTACAGATTCGATGTGTTCGATTTGATCTGTCTGTCACAAATATTTATTGTAATAAATGTTAACTAGTTGAAATCTTTTATTTCAATAAGACAACTTTAGAGTAATTGGAGGGAAGAGCTCGAAGAGCCCTCTTGTATAATGTTTTATGTTGTTGTCCAGTAGAGGTTGTTGGCACTCTAGTTATAAAGAGGAATTTCCATTGAAGCAGAGGGCTGACAGCTACTGAGAAAGCAATGTATAAATATATGTAATTTCGAGTTGAATGAATGTAACAGAGGAGTATTGTCCCAAATGTGTGGTATTGTTGTGTCTATCTGAATGAGTGAATGATAGACTTTCTATTTTATTTTGAATTCTCTGTTATTCCTTGTTCTTCTATCTATGCATGCATTTACATGGCGAGATGTATGAATCTGTGATATTTTAAATAAGTTTCAATTGTTTCTCTTCTTTGAGCGAGTGCAAGGTGTGCATAGTGTTCGCAAGGTGTGCGTGACCGAATCTGTCTCGACTCGAAGCTCAGAAGAGGTAGCATGAAACTTATATATGCAAGGAGTGCATATGCGTCTGCAAGGAGTGTGTGACAGAGTTTTAGACTCATAAGCTCAGGAGGTGTAGCGTGAATTTAGTCACAGAGAAGTGGTTGGAGGACAGTCGCAAGGAGTGAAAAAATCATCCACAGAGAAGTTGAGTGTGGAAGAGAACCTTTCTCAAGGTGTGCATAGGTCAAGATTTTGAGTAAGTGTCGAAGAAAACCTTCTGAGGGATGAAGAAGGTCGAGGAAGTCAAGCTCGGGAGGGAGAGCGGTGAGAAATATTCAAGGGGGAGAATCCTTAATGTTTCACAAAAATCCAAAAATGAGATCCGTTCTGGAGGGAGGTTGATTGTTCCAAACCGTTATATCTGGGAGAACTATGTGGAGGTTAGTCGTAAGGTGTTTTGACACTTCGTAGTTCAGGAAGTTTGGAGGTATCGTAAGAAGAGAGTTGTGAACTCACAAATTCAAGAATATATCTCAACCGTTGGCTTTGGTGAAGACATGTGGTAGCATATTAGGAGTTTCGGAAGTCAGAAGTCTGTAGGTTTGTGCGTGAGGTGAACGGGAGTTCGCGAAGTCGTGAAACCTGAAGCGTTGTTGGGCCATCAAAATTAGAGGAGACATGCGGCGTGATGTTCGGAGTTCGGAGGAGAACACCGAAAAACGTCGAAGCCAGAGATCGAGATATCCCCGAAGTGCGAAGTCACGAAGAGATTGATCCAAGGCCATAACGCGTGGTTTCTCAGGAGAAAAAGGGCTTGTGTATAGTAATTTTTGGTACCCACAGGGACACAAAGAGTCGATCTGACTTAGTATCTTGAACGATCCAAGACCGGGAGGTCGAGTAGCCATTAGGGGAGAAGGGGGTTTGCACCACTAGCTGGTTTCCAATAGGAAATGGGCCTTTCTCCATGAGGTACAAGGAAGGTATTATGGTGAGTGTCATTTCAATATTTGAGGAATTTGAGTATGTTATATCTTAGATTGCTTTATATTCCATGATATATGCTTCAAAAATATGCCTTTTTCCATGTTTCACCTTAGTGGTTGACATTGTGCCCTAATCATTGTTCTTCCTTGAGGATGGGTTTGCTACTACGAACTCCCTTTAATAGCCATCGTACCATTCCCGACCATACTTACCACTTTCCATCACTATTTCCCCCCATTTCCTTATCTCTTGGGATATTTACGGTGTATTGACCCAAGAATAGGTTGTCCCTCATTCTATGGAAAGAAGGGTTTGAAGTCCCAGAGGGATTGATGTTGGGTAAAAGTTAAAATCCTATATATAAACCTTCCATATGCTTTTCCCAAGGATCCCCCCTAGAAAGAAATGAAACACTTATTTGTAAGAAAAAGGGGACCCACAAGAATAATGATTAAGAATGCTTAAAAGTTAAGTTGGAGGATAGGAGGTCTCATCAAGAGCCAACCTATCATGTTCATAGATATATAGTGGTTTGACATTACCACCATCTGATCACCAAGCGAGGGTCATGACTCTCATTTTGCATGACTGAGAGAAAGGGGGTCTCATCATGAGACAAGCTTCTTATTCCCACTAGGTGTTTATGAGTGACGCTATCATTATCTGGACACCATGCCAAGACAGTGGCCTTCAACTTGTCCTTAAAATACTAAAGAAACAAAGAATGGAAAAACAATGGGCTTGGAAAAATTGCATTGCAAACGAAGGTGCCACACACCCACTACAAAGGCACCCATGAATGAGACACTACAACTCCTTGTATGTCATGAACCCCATACCCATTGAGTCTTGACCCTTAACCACTTCACCCACTTTACACAACTTAGAGAGGGATATCTTGGAAACACTCCTTGACCTAGGGAAAGATCTACCCAATAGGACACCTTGTCAACCCTCCCATATGCAAGCTTGGCAAGTCACATAATGTCTTTGAGCATTTAAGGGTTTGACAAGTTAATCTTTGATGCACATACTTAGGTGGCTCATTTATTGATTTTATTTATTTATTATGATGCTATGACTTGAGATCCTTGGAGGGTGTGCTTACTTGTCTTTGCAATACCTAGTTGGTGGAGAGTTTTGGAAGAACAAGCCTAGCTTGAGCTTCCTTGGGAATGCAAGCCCACAACTTGGATGTCATGGGTACACATGTCGAATCACAGAGAAATTTTTTTGGAGACGTAGAAGATGATGTGGAAGGCTTGGCCCAACCCTCACATGCCAAACGATTTTCCTATGAGAGGCAAACCGTCACCTTTTTAGGCTAGACGTCGTCCTTGGGGGCTAGGGTTTGGTGGTGACATGGATGAGTGAACATCTTGGTGAAAGAAATATTTGATAATGAAGAAGAGGGCATGGGTTGATTATGAGTGGCCTTTGGAGGCCTAACCATGCTACTACAACTCCAACGACTTGGTCAAAGAGGCAAAACGTGCCCTAAAAGGGAGACGTCGCCTTCATTTTAGGGTTTTCTTTGGGCAAAAGTGAAATTAAAGTGAATTTTTAATTATTATCTTTGTAAGGGGGAAAGATTAGGGTTTATGAACCCTAGTCTTGTGTTTTACCGTAAGTTATGTGGAAAAACTATCTTAGTGACATTTTGTATAAATAAGAGATCATAAGATCTCATTTGAACATAACTCTCCCATTGTGAGAAGTACATGGATGAAATTTTTTCTACTCTTGGTGATTTTGATGTTTATCTCTTGTGGAATGTATTATGGTGAATGTCTCTTGGTGATTTGATTATGAGGAGTGATGCGCACCCCACTAAAGGATTTATCTCTTGAATCTTGGATGAATGTTGCATGGTAACTAGGGCTTGTTCTCTCATTTCTTGGATTAGGTAAGGAAAAATCTACATATTCTATTATTTTCTTGCTTACTTTGGTTATTGCTAGTGGAAACCATGGGGAGGAGTATGCTAGATACACCCTCCATCATTGTTTCATCTCTTTGTTAAAAGTTTTAAGTCTTTCTTTTTTGTAAGGGTTGCTAGGAGGAATATGAGTGTGTATACCCTCCTAGAGTTACCCTAAGTTTGGTTGGCATACCCTAGGGAGTAAGAGGTTTTACACCCCTAGGGTTGTTGTTGATATATATTGTTATTTAAATACCCCATAACCCATTTTAAAGGCACTAATATGAAGTATTCTTGCATTGGAGAAACAAAATGTTGCATTGGGAAACATGATTTATTGTCGTATTAGCTTTTTGCAGCTTGGCTTGTGTTCCCTGTGCTTAGAGCACCTCTCGGCCACTAGGGTGTCCCCATCAAATGGGTAGTTATTTATGTTTTAAAAAAAATTCATCTTCATCCATTAGGGCTACAAAAACCCTAATCTAATTGATTGAATAACTCTCTAATCAACCACTGGAATTCACCTAAAGTTTGCATACTTATACTTCTTGGTCTAGTGCACTTTTTGGCAAAGTTTGGAGAAGTTTTAGGGGCTGTTTTTCATTCTGTAATAAGTTCATTGTTACAGCCATAAGGCTGATATATGTTTCTGCATAAAGTGTTTACAACAACCTTATCTTTTCATGCTAGTATCTTGGTCTTTAAATTTTGAGTTTTACTAGTGTTTTGCTAGTCTATCTATTGCATCTTTGACTTGATTTCTAGCATTTATTTATCAACTTATTGTGTCTTTTCATTGCTGATATATATTGTTACTAATAGATGCTATTAGGGACAACAAGATTAAATTTATTTTCCAATTGGTTATATTACATTATATTCTTGTTTTTCTTGTGTCTCGGGTAGGTACTTCACTATCGGTAGGTCACTCAACATATTTGGAAACCCTTAAACCTTCCCAATAATCTTTCCCGAGACCTTCATACCTCTTAGAATTGACCTTTAGGTACATCCTCTTCATCTTCATAGTTTTCCATCTCATTCCCCCTATGGTCACCGAGATTCCCCCCTTTAGGTGACTATCTCACATCTAAAGTGATGGGGACACCTGCCTAAGGGGACAGTGGGTAGGTACCCTCCTAGTTGTTTCCAATTGGTGGTTGGGTCGTGTTTTTTCCAACCTACAACTTGTGTGATAACAGGAGGAATTACCCCAATGTAAAATTTATGGCTCGTGACTGATCTTGATTCTATGTAAGGATGCATCTTCTTTCCATGGTATGATATTCAATTCAATGGGGAGACTAGGATCTCTGTGTGAATTTTTACATTCTCTTAAGTGGGGGAGATGGATCTTTCCATAAATTCTTGGCTTTGATGGGCTTGTTGTGCTGCATAAACTAAAAAAAAATAATGTAATTCCTCTTGTTGGAAAATCGGTTTCATTTTTTACCGAGAGTCTATACAGAACCTAGAATTCTCTCCATTACATGTCTCCCAAAATGTGTGCTCTTGAATAAGGGAGTGATTTTTCCATGCAACGTTTGAAATGAGGAATCCATTTCATTTCTCATTCTAGCGGATGAGCTCTGCCTCCTCTATGCCTAGGGTATATTTTTTCCTCCACAGTTTTGACCAGAGATCCCTTGGATGCTTTAGCCATCTCCAACAAATATTTTTTCCCATGACCTCATTTAGTGTACAAGGGTCCCTAATTCCTAGTCCCCCCAAGATTTTAGGCTTACATAGAGTGTCCCATTTCACCAATTCCCACTTTCTGCCCTCTTTGGTTCATTTCCATAGGAACTTTTGTTGAATATTACAGATGCAATTGAGCACATATTTGGGGGTGGTTGGCACTGAAAAAATATAGACAAGAATGGCATGTAGCACAAATTTGAGAAGCACCAAACAACCAACAAGGTTGAGAGAGTGTATGGTCCAAGAGCTCAGACGTTGTTATGGTGAGGTGAGGAGGGATTCCCAAGAGTAGTTACATGGGACATTATCAATAAGGGGAATTCCAAGATATTTGGATGGAAGGGAGCTCTGAGAGAAGCCTAAGATGTAGGTAAGATGAATTTGTATAGCTCGCAAGGTAATGAAGAAAAAAAATTGAGATTTTTAGTATTGATGGTGATACCTGAAGCTTCAGTGAAGTCGTCCAGGATACTATGAATGCATAAGGCTTATTTAGTAGTAGGGGTACCCATGATCATGGTGTCATCCATAAATTGGCTATGAGAAATTAGGGGTTGGATGCCATGTGAAGAAAGGCCATGGAGGGAACCATCAACAATGGAATCTTTGATGTATCGACTTAAACCCTCTGCCATGATGACAAAGAGGAAGGGGGATAAAGGGTCACATTGTCGAATGCCTCTAAACAGGGAAAATGGTTTGGAAGGAATGCCATTGACTAGAATGGAAAAGAAGGTTGAAGAGGTGAGATTAAGAACCTAGTTGACCCAGTCTTCACTAAAACAAAAAGCAAGAAGGAGAGTTTGCATGTATTCACAACTAATTTTAAAAAAAGATTTAGAAAAATCCAATTTGAGTATCATTCCATGGGAGCACAAAGATTTTAGAGTGTATTACCTCGTGGGTGAGGATGACATTGTCTAAGATCTGTTTCCCTTATATGTAGCATGATTGTTCATGAGAGATGAGAAGGGGTATAATAGGTTTGAGTCTGAGAGCCATTACCTTGGTGATCAACTTGTAGATGACATTGCAGAGAAAAATTGGTTGAAACTGCTTTCGGTGAGTGACTTGTTCTTATTTCGAAATGACGATAAGGAAGGTTGCATTCATAGTTAAAAGCACCCCAATACATTGGCAAGAGTCCTCAATTAGCTCCCACACTTCTTCCCACACAATATTCCAATAGTGGTTGAAAATGTTAGTTGTAAGTCTGTCTGGCCCCAGGGATTTACCTTCTGACATTTCTTTGATCACCTGGTCCACCTCCTCTAGTGTAATAGGTCTAAGTAGTGCCTCATTTTTCTCTGTTGAGACCAAAGAGGGAATATTTTGTGTGATTTTTCTAATGGTTGTGGATTTGTCAGGGTAGGGATCTGAAGGAATATTCTCTTAAAAGATGATTATTTTATGTTCCATGCCTTCATGGTCCATTATTTGTTTCCAGTGATCATTGACCCTTTGAGTAATGTGATTGGTATGCCATATTTGGACCATGTAACGGTAAAAAAAATTGAGTTCTTCTCCCCTTGCTTTAGCCATTGTATTCTGGATTTCTAGCGCCAGAGGATTTCTTCTTGTTTGTACCTTTCATCCAGCTATTGTTTGAGTCGCTTCTATTCTGCTTGAAGTTGCTCTATGTTTCCTTGCAAAATGAGTTGTTTTTGTACCTCTTTCATGTGCTTCTCTAGTTCCCACTAGGCCTAGAATATGTCACCAAAAACATTTGTATTCCAATCATTTAGATGTTATTTAATTTTTTTTTATTTTTTATTTTTTAAATACGTAAGGGATCCATGAGAGATAGAAGCATCACCCCACTACTTTTGAACATTCTCCTGAACATCAGAATTTTTTAACCAATTTTTTTTGAAACTGAAGGGTTTGCATCTGGGGGCATTGGAAATGTCTATCCATAGCTCTACAGGCCAATAATTGAAGCCTCATGTTGGAATAATTCTTGCTTCCATAAGGAGGCCCTCCAAAATTAACTCTTCAGAAATGAGGAAATGATCTAACTTGCTCGCTACTTGATGTGATCTTAATATTTTGTTTGTCCAAGTGAAGGTACCATTTATATTTACCAGATCTATCAGTTGGAGGGATTCAATCACCTTTTTTAAAGCCTCACTATCATTTTCCAGTCACCGCAGACCACCACACTTCTATTCCAAGGAGAGAATTATGTTTAAATATCTGCCTAAGATCCATTGCTTGTTTAAAAAATAAGCTTTCCTAGGCCTTCAAAATTGTTCAAAAAAACCCTTTCTCCAAGGGAGTTTGTGGACCATAGACATTCGTGATTATTCCTTTCTTCTCATATTCTAATGCACGAGTTGACGGAGCTTTGGAGGTCAAGGGAGAAACTTTCCAAACTAGAAAAGTTTCCCCTTTCTAGTGGACGTGGATTTGGAGGCCGAGGGTGAAACATTTTTCTAGTTTGGAGGGTGCTTTCCAGTGACTTGAGTGAAGCCATCCTTAGATTTCTCTATAATTGGTGTTGTTTTTTTGGGAGGGACATTGAGAGGGAATTATTTGAATAAATGGTCATGCTCATGGCATTTTCTGCATCTGAAAGAGATATGTTCATAATCAATGGTTTGAACCCATTCTTCATCTTGATATTCTAGACAGATTGATCTTGGAGGGGTTTTGATATATTCATGTAGACAAAATCATGGCATAGGAGGTTTACTAATGTTTTCAGGTAGCTTTAGTCGCCTTGAAATATTTCCCTAGGGTGTTTTCGATCCCAACCAGGAATTCCCCCTAGCTAGAACTCCTGTGGGAGTGAGTAAACCTGATACACACCAGAGCATAAGAGAAATCTTCATTTTCCAGGCTGAAGCGCTCTAACCAATATATCAAATATAGACCTGCCGAGTTAAAAAAATATGGCCCATTCTTGAAGATTTAATCCTTGTCCTCCAGATTGTGGAAGATTATGGTGAAGAAACCCTTGGACCCCAACTGAAGTTCGAAGTGGCCTTTAGGTTTCCACCAAGTATTGATCCATTTTATCAGATCTCATTTAGATGGCCAGAGGCACATAAATTTCCCAATAAGGACATGATATCACATATATTGTGTTTGCTCTTCAACTATGATTGAACTTACAACATACCTTGGGGCCGCAGTGGCTTGAGTGATACATTTCCCTGGTTCCTGCGTTCGAGCCGCATTTGTTTAAGAAGATTCGTCTTCCACCTCCATTTATTTTCTCTTATTTGTTGCCTCTTGATAGGATTGGTCCCGATATTGAGGTGACAATTCAAAAGGTGGCCACAAGATTCTATCGCTCATAGAATTACCCACTACCATATTTCGATATGAGGGGGCTTGCACACCCTATGCTTCAGCCATCACGTTAGTACCAATCTTCCTTCAAGAAGGAGGAATCCATGGTATTGAGGATTGAGATCTGAAGAAACCCTAGGACACCACTACCATCAAACCCTAGCATTTAAATTAAGATATCCTATTTTAGAAATGTTGATTTTATTATTTAACACTAATTAAAATAGAGAG